>JAECUM010036061.1:0-51381 GCA_016617855.1 Megalonaias nervosa
GATACCAGGATTTATAAGTCTTAAAACACTATCAGATTTACAAAATCTATTGTATTTCATTAGCAAAAGAATACGAAACGATATATAATGCTATATTTGATTGGAACAGTATTATCTCCCTTTTTAAAATCAGATATGGTATACAGAGTTATATTTCTTGGCCAACACATACTGTTTCGACGTTTGATATTAAGTAAAGCGTGCTATCATGATTATATAGATAAAAATTTAATTCTACCAGATACTTTACGATGACATTCAAATAATTCTTTCATCGCTATTTTACTGAGAAGATACTTACTACCTTTTACGTAAACCTTCGACCTATCTAGGTCTATGTTGATTTTTGTATACTGGCATCGACTGATTGGATTATGTAAATTATTATATTTTAATGCAAGCTCATCTCGTAAACTTTTGAGATGACTAAAGTATTTGCTGTCATCTGATTTGATAAGGGAGAGTTTGATTCTGTCAAATTTACTAAAACAAATACCTGAAATTTCATCGTTAAATTCAAATGATAATTGTTGGTTATTAACCATTATTTTTTTTATTTTGCTATTAACTCCATCTGCTAATATTAAATTTTCAAACATTTCTAATGTTTAGACAAAATTATTTTATAATGTCCAAGCGCTAGTGTGTTAATTCCGTCACTGCAATATCTTTTATCATCAAAATTACTTAGTCCACGTTTTATGATCGTATCAGTTTCAAGTTTATGATGGTTTGTTCTTATGACATTAGTTTTGATAAAACTGATGCTATTGTTTAGCGCTGCTTTAAAATCGTCAAAATTCATCATCTCTTTCACATATCCTCTAGGAATACCTTTTGCTTTTTTTGTCAGTTTATTGTCATCTAATATGACAGCGTACATTTTGCTTCTTAATCCAACAAACTCTCTCACCGGCACAAACATAAATTCATCTTTCATTTTACCAATAACTTTTTTATTCGAATTATCTTGAAATCCACTATATGCTGGATAATCTGATAAATCGAACAGACTTTTATTATTGTGAATATCCATATAGACATCTTCACATTTTATTTTATAAACTAGCGAATCTGTGTCAGTAAATAGCAACTCCGAATCTGGCCACTGCTTTTTGGTAAAATTATAGTGAAAATCGTACATCAGCCACTTAGATATATCAAGTACAGCTGCACCAACATAAATAGGTTTATTTAACTTTAAATTTGTCTTTCGTCGTTGTATTGCAACAAGATTTTCATTAAATATTTTCATACTAACAAAACCATCATCGTTAACTAATTTATTTCTGCGACTTATATCATTGACAATTTCTATAGAGACCCTCTTTCGAATGTTCTCCATCGTCTTACCGAACACAGAGTTGTTCATCAGCTTGAAAAAGTTTTTCTCAAATTCGGTTTTAGCCACAGCACGACGTTTCATATTTAGATCAATATAATTTGCCATCCACTTCGACTGATTAAACTTTAACACACGATGGACCTTTCTCAGAATTAGTCCAGCATCTATTGCTTGTTTTAAATTTTTGTAGTGCATAACAATTTCTTTTATCTAACAAATTTGGAACTAACTTATTAACAATCGAATTTTTTGCTGTCGTCGTTGCTCGTTGTTCAGGCGATAATAAACTATAATTAATCATCATTGACTCTGCGCAAAACGGGTAGTCGTTATGTAGATAGTGTAGCCAACTAGGGTAATCTAGATCAACTTCAACAAAATATGAGATATCTGAAAAATCGATATTAATTTTTCTAGGTAAATCTTTTTCAGTTTCTCTAAGAAATTGATTTGGTGTTATCCAATGAAATCCACCGTGTGGCATTGGCTCTGACATGGCCCAGCCATACAAATTCACACAATCTAGATAAATAATATGATTAGATGGAAGATTTTTATCATAATTTTTTAAGTACTTGTTATTAGCAGCTGCATATTTCTTTGTTATAACGCTAATTCCACCTCTGATACCTTTTTCAATGAAGTTAAACATATCGACATCTGTTAAAAGATCTAGTTCTATTTTGCTCGTTTGTAGTAGAGCGTCCCAAGATAATCCTGGAGAGGAATAATACCAACAGGGGTCTAATCCATAATTGCTATAGCTTACCCGGCGAAAACTCTCAAAAACATCTGCTAGCAATAATACATCTGTTTTCAAATATAGATCATGATAATTACCAAATGTTTTACAACTAAATTTATTCCAAATATCTTGCGCATATTTATATTCGTCATCTGTGATATTTTCATTTTTGAGTTGCGAGTAAAATTTATCTTTATCAGGAAGAGAAGTTTCATCAAATCCGCTCCAATCATCGAGATACTCGTAGGGAAATATACCTTTTTTTGTCAGATCGATATAGTTTTCACCGAAGCAACTTTTTAGGTTAGCAAAATCGCTGCCGGCGCTTGTAGCGCTGTTGACAAGCTCATCTAATGATGCCGCCATAAATTGCAGACTGTCAATAAAACGTAATTTACCGAGCGTCACTGACATATACTTTTCAAAATTATTTGGAATACATTTTATTACGTTATTTAATTTTAGTTTAGATTTAATTTCCTCATCACCAAATGCTTCAACTATGATATGACTATCATAGCCACGAAAGTTATGTAAAACTACTGGAATAAAATCTGAAGCATGAAATTTTAAATTGCAACTGTTATGAGCTGCTCCACGATATTGGCCGGTCAGATGACAATGATCTCGCACCTTACCACTGGCTCCGTTAGAATCCACCAGCAACTTTTCACAAATATGACAATCAACTGCTTTTTCAAAATCGAGTTGCTGTTTAGACGTTATTTTCATTGGAGCTGTTTGAAGTAATTTGTTAGAAATTTTATTAACTTCGTCTATTAAATTTTTAATAGCTATAAGGCAGGATTTTCACCTCTATATAACTTTATCGGAGTTGAAAATTTATCGTTAGCGCAACAAACTACTTTATAAGCTACTCCGCAAGGAATATGTTGTTGTATTTTTCTAGTACTGGATTTATTTGGATTATTTGCTGCTCCAACGACGGGAGCAAGTAGACACTCGAAATCAGCGTAAATAACAAAAGGAATATTTAGTTTATGATTATAATTTTTTAATTTTAATATTTTTTCATTTTCGCTTGGCATACTTATTCTTTGAACGTTGACACAGTATTTGAGATGCTTCTGCAGTCTTTCATCGCTATAAAAACCGTGTAAACATCTATAGCAGAAATATTTTTCATTTTTATTTTTACTGTACTGTTTGCCAACTAGGCCGTTAAAGTTTTTTATCCAGCAATAATGTCCTCGATAAAATAATAAATTTATTGTATTTTGCGTAGCATTTTCTGAGATATATCTCGGGTAAACGTTTTCTCGCTCATCTAGTCCGAAAACATTTACTGAGATACTGTTTTGTTTTTCAAACTTTGGTATATGATTTTCTGCTACTGGAAAAGTTATTCCTAAAAGATTTAGTTCGTCCTCGTGCGGAAAATATTTGTTAACGCGATCAGCATTTTTTTCTTTTGGAAACATCGCGGAAAGAATAGACCATTGAAAACATTTGTCATCATCGTTTTTGACATTTATACAGCATTTTTTGTTTTTAATTTTTTGAGGGAGATTGACGTAGCCAGAGCTATTAGCACCGCTGCCGTGAAGTACGTTATATTTTGCTGTGTGAAATAAAACTTCTTTTATCATTTCAAATTTCCAACCTGATCCTGACGAAGTAAATTCTTCTAATTTTTTGTTTATTTTTTGATGTATTTCATCGGCGACCATGGCAATGTTTGTTCCAGTTAATATTTTTCTAGATTTTGCTGTTAAATATGGTTCCGAAATTTCGCTGTCAAAACTTTTTGTTTCAAAAATTACATCAAGTATATCTTCAACTGCGTGTAACTTTGATAAAATCGTATGATATTGGACTATAAGTTTGATACTTTTATGAGCAGCAAGTTCTCCTGATATAACAGGGTGTAAAAGCTGAAATAAATTTGTGGAGCTAAAATTTGCTAAAATTTTTTGATCATCAAGTTTGTAGTTATTATCGTAACCAGAAAATGCTGAAGCAATTTTTTTTTATTTGATAATGTTCTTTTTAGCAATATCTCGCAATTTTAATATTATATATATAATAATATTTTATATTTAATTGAGTTTTTTAAGATTTTTAATTAGAGATATGAAAAACCTTATAGTATAATGACAGAAATTTTGAGATATATACCACTGACGGCGGAAGAGCAAGAAACTTATCATGTACATCCGATGTACAACCCATATGCTGCAAATGCACTTGGTTCTGTTATCAATATAAAATCTAAAAAATTTATCGGCATATCAACACCAGCTGGTATGTTAATTTCAGTAAGAGGTGATGATACAGAAAGAATTAACATGTTTAGAAAAGATTTTATTTATACTTTGTTTTACGGCGATATTCCAGAAGGACAACGAGTATACAGAGCAAATGGCGCAGTTGCTGATGATAATATTGAAAATTTATCATTACAAAATGAATTTCAACCTCATCCAGTGTTTGATCTATATGAGACAAATGACCAAGGAATTATTAGACGTATAAAAACAAAAAAAGTTATTGGAAGTTTGGATAAAGATGGATATTTACATGTGAATGTTAGAGGAACTAAAACAGACTTCGTTGGTTGTTTTTGTGTTTGAAACTTTCAATGGACTAATACCTAATAATTTAGTTATCGACCATATAAATAAAATTAAGACTGATAATCGTTTAGAAAATTTAGATTTGGTGACGTCAAAAGAAAACACAAGACGTGGAGATGGTTTTGATGGTAATAATTTTAAAAATCCAACAAAACAAATAATTTCAATAAATCTTGAAACTGGAGAAGAAATAAAATTTAAATTAATAACATCTGCAGCAAAATATCATAAAATTAATGCACGTGCAATAAAATTTGTCGCTGATGGTAGAACTAAATCAGTAACGCCAATGTTGACATTTGATAGATTTATCTTTAGATACGATAATTAATAATATTTTCTATATCATTCCGAGAAAGACAATTATGACTAAATTCCATAACATCATCACGATTAAATCGTAATGTCATCATTTTATTTGTATCGAGTTTTATTTTGTCAGCTGCTGTTAATAAAAATTTGTCAGATTCGCCTAATGTTATCTTAACATCAACAAAATAAAAATTATATCCCAACAAACAAGCTCGAATTGCTTCAGCTAGTTCTTTATGATTTAATATATTAACTCGCTGATGATATTTTATTTCTCCGAACATCTTATTATTTATTAATTAGACAAAAGATTATTGTAATAATGAACTTAATTGAGAGACTGGCTGAGCTATATTCGGAAGATTTTGTTTCAGTTTCAAATGTTACATTAGAAAATATTACCAATGATAGATTTGCTGATTATACTGAAAAAGATATTTTACATAACTATGACGACGACGAAGATGATGTTGTCGTTAGTAAAAAATATTTAAGCAGACCAACAACTGGACGATATGATGTTAAGTACCATATTGCTTAAAATATAACAATTTAATTTTACTGTTGCCGAGCATCAAATATTTTGGCAACTTATAAAGCCTTTTTTAAACGTAAAAATAGCTGGACAACAAAGAAATATAAAATACGATTTTAGTTTTGTTAAAATATTTAATTTAATGTCAGTTGATGCGAGAAAATTACATTTAATTTCTTTATGCAAACCAGTAAAATGTAAATCAGTATTAATAAAATACGAAGAAATTTATAATAATATTATTCTGTCGATGATATCGACCGAGTTGGTACCCAACCATTAAATTTATCGACATACCATCGTCATTTGACTAAACTTTTGTTGCCGCGCTTTTTAATAACTTTTTCAGTAACAAATACATCTTGTTCTGTTTTCTGAAGTTCTTGCTCATAAAAACTGCCAGTTATAGGCTCACCTAATAAATCTTTCAGCGAGTATGTAACTGGTATTGTTAAAAGTACTTTATCAACAACAAATACTTCTTCGCTCCAGTTGTGAGTATAACCTTTTTCAAATGTTTTTTTCGTCAAAGAAATTCTAACTTTATCACCAACTTTAAATTTGTGTCGTCGGTACATGTTTTCGTTTGCTTATATTGGATTTGCAATCGCGTCGTTTGGCGACATTTTAATGGTTCGGTGTTTCGTGTTATTCTATTCGTCAACAATGTTTTGTAAATTGTCAATATATTTATTTGTATTTTTAGCTGTCAAATATTTTTGGATTTTTTCGTTGAGCGTGCGATTAAATCTTTCGACGATGACGCTTTTCCCCTCATTTCCTGTAACATATTTTTTAATGTTATTTTGTTTTAAAAACTGTTCGAATATTTTATTGGAAAATTCCGCTCCATGATCAGTCCAGATTCTATTTGGTTTTCTTTCTGTGTTAACAATAATTTGTTTGAGCGCATCAGTCATCGATGTCCCTGTTTTATCCGAAACGGGTATACTAAACGCGTATTTACTAAAAACATCTACAACATTAAAAAGATATCTCTTTGGAGCACCATCGGCACCAACGTTATATTGAGCTAGATTTGAAACATCAACTAAGTCTATCGCCCAGATATCATCAACGGCATTTGCGACAACTTTACGTCGCGGAAACTTTTTTTTAGGTCTGTGTAGCTCAGTTGCAAGATCATCATATAATTCTTTTTTGCCGAGACTAGACTCTCCGAGGCCAAGTTTATATTTTGCTCCAGTAAAACCCTGGACCAGCCTTCGGTCAACACGTTCTCGCATATTTACAAGTTTCATATCACGAAGTTCGTCTAACATTACTTTATCGCAGCTGTGTTTATTTTGTTCGCTGTCTGGAAGTTCAATATCTCTGTAGCAGATATCATGGCGCATTGCTATTGCGTCAACTTGATTGTAAGGTTCTTGTCCTGGCAGCGGATTATCATTTTCGTCAAGTTGTTTATCAAGAGGATTATAAAGTCCAGTGTATTTATGGCCTGGCAATGTCCAACCGCCTTTTGGTTTCGGCAATTTTCCAATAAATTTATGTATATCTATACCTGTTCCTATTATTTCTCTGTTTTTGCATTTCTGACAATATGTAAGAATTTTATTTTGCTCGAGGCATAAATCTCTATCGCAATCACAGTCGCATGTCATTATTTATTTAGTCGTCTGCTAAAATAATCTCCCTGACAACGTCAGAAGGGTAACCCGCTCTGGACAACTTTGTTTTCGGTAAAAACATACTTTTCTTTCTTCCGCAGATTCCACAAATACTTTTCAGCATTATTCTATCATTTTTTGTTTTTTTTCTGTTTTTTCGTCTTTATTCTCTGTTTTAGTTTTACACTTAAGACAATATGTTGACATTGTTATATTTGTAATTTAGATAAAATTTAATGCAATCTCATCATTAGCGTGAGAAGGTTGTTTGTCAAATTGCAAAATAAACTTTAAAAAATCTGGATTTTCGGTCATCTGTTTAATGAACATTACGCAATAATATCCACAAGCGGAAGTTCCAACTGGTTGAATTTGATTAGACGAATAATTTATTATTTTCGTATCTTGCATTCTGCTCATATACTTTTTTACTGCGTCACTTGGTGGAATTCCGAACGAGTCAAAATAATTATTATCATAGACAGCTACCCAATGTGTGCCAGATCCGTCATTGAAATCTTGTATATTTATAACACACGAACCTGGAGACGCTAGCGATGGAATTGCCATAAGTTCATCTTTAGAATAAACTCCACTGAAATATTTTACTTTTTTTAGTTTATCAAGTATATCAAAATTAGTTAAAGCAGATTTTATCTCCTTGTTCCTGGCAACATTAGTCCTCGTCCTACTCCTAACAGATTTGGCAATAGACTTCCTGCCAATCCCGCTAATAACGGGGCTATTGGAATAAATCCCCCTTTTCGCATCTGTCGTGTCTTTTTTTTTTCGTCGGTGTCTTTCTTTTCGTCGTTGTCTTTTTTTCGTCGTTGTCTTTCTTTTAGGCATTATATTTATCCATCACATAAAATTGTTACCATTGATCTCGTTCGAAAATTTTCTTTATACCACTACCTTCAACTGCCGTTTTCGTTGCGCCAGATACTGCTCCAGACACTGCTGCTAATCCTAATGTACCTAACACTGGCAAAATTTTTAGGTATTAACGTTCTGGCTATTACAGATAATGCCGGACCGAAGAAGCCGCCATGTTTTGCCATTGCAGTTATTTGTGCAGCGCTTAAATTTAAAACAAAAGGTTTTTTGCGATCGTATTTATTTACTTGTTTTTTGGTTAACATTAATTTTGTTAAAAGTACCAGCTGCGTTATGGTTGATCTTTAATGATACTTGCCTTTTATTTGCAACAGCAGCTGCTAATTTTTTAACTTGACCATCGGTCAAATATATTTCTTTTACAATATATTTTGTCATCTTATATAACGATTACAGATTAAACTTAAAGTAATGTGCAAAGCACTTTAAACTTGTACTGACATTTTACCTCCGACAGAGTCAACTGTAACAAATCTATCGCTTATTACTAACGCATACACGTTTAACTGCGCTGCTGCTAGTGTCCAAGTAATTTCAATATCGGCTGTGCTGTCTACAGCTCGCTCGCTATGTTTACTAACATCAAAATAAAATATCGGATGAAGTGTACGAAATTCTTCTACTGATATCTGAGATCCATCTCCAACATCTTGATATTTTTGCAGTGCATCGAGCAGGTACATGTACGGTCTAGTGATGTTTTTATTATCGTCATCTGCAAAATTGCATTCTATCGCTCGTTCTGGATATTGCTTTGAATTTATTCTAGCGTATATTCGTCTAATATCAGCATTATCAAATATCGCATTATTTTGTTCTTGGTTACCACGTCGCGCTTGTCTCTGAAATAAAACAAATAATTGCCGTGATTTTTGTTCACTTGGTGTTGTTGCAACTCGCCATGTGTGGTCGGTGGTATTCGGAACTGCTGTTTGATATATTTTATGTTGCTGAAAATAAATGCTGTTGGTGTGTTTTTGCAGCATATCGTTTAATTCCGCCATTTTAGTGATAGACGGAGTTATTCTTGGCATCCACAGCTCAAGTTTGTTTATGACAAATTGTACATCGGCTCCACCATACCGAAATAAACAATCATTTTGATCTGATCGATCTAAAATAAGCGTATGTTTAACTCCACGAAATACTTTATTATAGTCCCTGCAAAAGCCAAATATTGTGCTTAGTGGCAGCATCATTGTAATTTGACGTGATACTGCTGCAAGTGTCTTTCTCTTAAAATAACCTTCACTGTGATGTATATTTCTTTTGATGCTAAGAATTGAGGTATTAACACGATTTAACATTTCAGTGCCGTTTGCTGCTGCACCTGGTGGTGTTATACCAAGATTATTACAAGCTGCAGTAAGTGAGACTCTTGTAGCGTCTGCATTAGCGTCTGCAGCTGGTGCGGCTATACCAAAATTAGCAGCATTAGCGATAAGAAAATTTCTTACAGTTACAACATCTGCATCGGCATTAGCCCCGGCAACTAAAATAGTTACTCCTCCTGAAACAAATTCAGCTGATGCAACATCACCTGACAAACCAGCTCCAGTATCTTTAAACCACATCATTTTAGTTGCAGTTGATCTGGAGTATAGTCGGAAAATGAAATAATATTCAAGATTGTACTTGCAACTTGTAAGTGATTTGAAATATCTTCGACAGTTTGATTGGCCAACTGATATCGAGCACCTTTAAATAAACACCAACCATTATTTATAAGAGCTATTTCTGCGTCAGCTGCAATTGCCACAGGTGGAACAGCTACTGTCATAATCTGGCCACGAACTTCCAACATTGCTTTATGAGGAAGTAGAAATACGTCCTCGTCGCTAGTATTAAATGTTCTGACGCTAGCCTTATTAGGTTCGTTAGAATTTTCATCAAGATATTCAACGTATTCAAATTATGTTACTGTGTCGTCTGTGTCATAAGTTTCTGCTAAATCGAGATAATTTTTTACAGACATTTTTTTATTAATTGGGTTATACAAAATTATTGCGGTGTTGTTACTTTAGATATTAATTTTTGTATAATTTGTTCTCCTCGTGGTGATAAAAGTATTTTTGTCGTTGTTATCATTGCTCGTTGAGTTTCTTTTGTTGGTGCGATATCTGAAATAGCTTGTTTGATTGTCGGTATACCACGTTGCGGATCGCCTTTTATTTTATCAGCTATTTTTTGCCCCACAGCAGTTCCAGCGGCAGATGCAGCTCCAGTTGCAAAAACTTTTGATGCGTCAAGTGCAATTGGTGCAACTTTATGAGCTATTCCTGGAACATTTTCTATAATTTTAGCAAATATATTTCCCAAAAATCCTCTTACTATCTTTCTTCGATAAACTTTTTTTCTCTGTTTCATTATATCTGAGGTTGCATAATTTTACTTCCAAATCTTTCAGAAAATATGTTTACTGTTCGCGCCTACGCAACGCGTAGGTGTAAATAATAAGTAACAATTTCATTATCAAGATCTAATTGTCTTCCAGACTGATCTGTCAATTGCATATTTACTTCTGTTATTTGATTTTCAATGTTTAACGGATAATAAATAACTTCACGTGGACTAATTTGCATAAGAGATCCTGGTGGAACTTCTGGTGAAAAACTGTATATCGTTTGTCCTTTACTACCTTTAGCTGAATAAGATCCAGATGCAATAGAGCAATTTACCAATATTGCGTTTACTTCAGTTATATTTACTGGCAGTTGGCCGTCATACGTTTCGGGATTATCACGGTTGAGAGCAGGATATACAATTATAAAATCCTATCAGTGGTGCGATACTTGTTTGCGATACAAGACTAACTGTTATATCTTTTAATTTCATTCTTGCGCGTAACGTATTATAATTTGGTGTAAGCTCAAAATTATAGCTATACCTTTATTTTTTGTTATAAGTTCTTTTATTATTTTATTTAGATCAGTGATATTATAAGCTCCTTGTGGAATTTTAATTGTTTTCCACGCGACAAATGGAGGAGTACGTATAGGAACAGTAAATGCAAGTTCATCATTTACTCCAGTTTTTACATTAGCCATAGAATTCCAACAAGTGCAGGAAATTAGTCCAATTTCATATTGTTTCTTACGATCTAGTTCTATTGGCGGAATATATTTTACTGAAAAATTTGCGCTATCTTTATCAGATTGACTAGAGTCTAGTAATAATGTTGCTGACATTTTTTATATAAAATCATTACATAAATTTATATCGCCGCGATTAAATCAAATCGTGATGTAAAGTTCCGTATTCGTCAGATGTTAATAAATTTTCTGATCTCAAATTATCAAGTATGTCAATAATTTCATTGTCAATTTCAGCACCAACATTTCCAGCTTCTTTTGATGATATCAATAGCATGAATCTGCCTATCATTTCAGTAACTGATGAAAATATTCTAGCTCCTTTTCCTTGTTTTTCTCTATATTGTTTTACACGATCTCCATCAAGTTTTAAAAATTTCCTTTTAAAATTCCATCCCTTACCAAAACCTTTTTCTCTATTTTCTTGTGCTGTTTTTCCAAATAATGCAGCGATAATACCATATCTCATTCTATCATAAAGTGGAAGCATATTTTCCTTTTCTATAGCTGTTTTCAACTCATCTCTAGCAGCAGCACCGTCTCTCATTATTTCATTCAATTTAGCAGCAAGTTCATTATATTCAGCCTCACCCCATTTATTTATATTATTAAGATCTTTAATATTATTTTCTTTTAAAAATTCATCATAATCATTCTCTGTTATCTCGTTATTTGCTTGTTTTATAAACCATCGTCTTCGATCTTCAACATCTATATACTTTAACATCGACTCGCCTGCTCTTTCTTGTTCCTTTTCAATATCTTTTAATTTTTCTGATAAATTTGTTAAAATATTTTTAATCTCCGTTGTGGTAAAATTTGTTAATCTTCGTTGAAGCGCTAGTGGATCCTTTATTAGCCGATCTAGTTCAGCTTGTCTTGCAACCGGATCAGCGATATTTGCTACAAGTGCCTCAGCTAATCTTTTTTCTTCTTCAGATCTCTCAATAATTCTTCCAGCAGTTTCTTGTTGTTGTTCTTTAACTAGTCCGAGTAAACCTTTTTCCTGTAGTCGCTTAAGTTCTTCTTCTGATAATGGTTTAGTTTCAGGTTGTTTTCCAAGTAAAGTTCAGTAATTGGTTTGAGAGCGGCGGCTGTTGTTTCTGCTGCAGCCACTTGGCCACGTCGTGCTTGCTGTACTTGCTGTTTAAATTTTGCCTGAGATTGCGCAAGTTTTTTTAGATTTTCTATATGTTTTTTGTACTTTGCTTGTCTTTCCATTAATTATATACTATTTTGTATAAAAATTACTGAAGATATTTTTCAATACAACATCGAAACATTTTACTCGTATCATTTGTTAGTTTATCAAACAAAAAAAAAGTCATTTATTTGCCGTCGCTTTATGATATAATTCAATAAATTTATCTTTTGTTATATCACCACATTGTTCGTTCGCAATATTTCTAACATCGACATTGTCAAGTCCTGGAAATAATATAAAACAACCAGTATTTCTCGTAATAAATCTGTCAACATTATGAAAACCCTGGGCGAGATAAATAGAATTACATTTTTTATTTCGCGACAGTGAAAAATATGATCTTATTTTATTCATTTCCTCGTTGTTTAGCGGAATATCATCAAAAACAACTATCTTGTGTTCGGACGAATCAAGTTGATTAACTGGAATAAGTTCTTCTGGTTGTCTGATAATAAAAAAATCTTCGCCAGCCTCAAGATCATCACGAAGTTTGTCATTATAATTGTTAAGTAGCTCATACTTATCTTGCTGCGGGTTAATCGTGTAAATATAAACTCGATCGTAGTTAAAATTATCTCCGAGAAGTAAATTCATAAGCAAGTTTGTTTTCTCCGATCCAGTTCTTCCAACAATAAGATAATGACAATCTTGAAGTTCATTGTTATGTTTATGTTTCACCAAACGTTCTGTATCAAAATTTAATATCGATGATTTTGCCATTATTGTTATATAATTTTATGCTATATAATTTTGTCAAACGATAAATAAATAATGAGCTTTTATACAAAATTTGGAACATTAGTAGGAGATTCATCAGCTGAAAGTACAACAATAACAGACGGTAAGGTTGATTTATCAGGCTATCTAAAAAAATCCGGCGACACAATGACGGGAAATCTGTTTATGTCAAATCAACGAGTACTAGAGTTAGAAACAGATTATCCACCAATAAATGTCGTTAATACACAAGCTGTTAGTTATGCACAACTTAAATTAGTCGACAATAATAAACTAGATAAATCTGGTGGAACTTTAAGCGGTAACTTAGATATGTCAGGAAAAAAAATTATAAATTTAGAGACCAGGTATCCACCAGCAAACTTAAATCAAACTCAAGCGGCAAGTTATTTGCAGTTAAAGTATGATGATGATAATAAACTTGATAAAATAGGTGGGACAGTTACAGGTAATATCAATATGTCAGGAAAAAAAATTATAGACCTTGGAAACCCAGCTGCAGAATCAGATGCAGCAACAAAAAAATACGTCGATGATCAAGAATCTAAGTACGCATTAGTCAACGGTGGTATAATGCGAGCATTTCTCAACATGAACAATAATGGTATTAATAATCTTAGAACACCAGAAACAGATTTTGACGCAGCAACAAAGAAATATGTAGACGATAAGGAAATTCCTATGACAACATCTTTAGCTACAGTCAATAATGAAATAACTATAATAAGTACTAATTTTTCTAATCACTTACAAACGTTCTTAAATTTTCGTAGAAACATAAACAGATCTATTAATGATTTTTTTGGGAACTCCACCAACTGTTGATATCAAACTCTCCGATATTAACACAAAACTAAACGATATTGTTAGCGGAATTCCTAATATCATTGAAAAAACGAATCTAGTAACAGAGTTACTCACTAAAATTCTACACAAGAATATCATCAATATGGTATACACAGTGGCATCAGGATTAGGAACATTGGAAGAGAAACGTGGCACTGTCGAACATACCGCAGAATTATATGGGTTATACAGGCTGTCCGTGTACAGTTTATTTGAAGTTACTGCGTCTACTTCATTATTACCGGGTGTATATTCTAATTCTCTACCGGTGTATCTAAACAAGGGTAAGAAAGAAACATTTACGGTAATATCAAAGGAAAACCTTGTACGTTTTCGGTGGTGTATAGAATTTGTAGCTGATTTTCTTTATACAGACGATTATATTACTGATACAACATCAGATTTTCAATAAAAATATGTAAACAAATATTATATAATGAAAAAACATATAGTTGATTTCAATCATATTTCAGAAAAAATTCCAAAACAAGATGTGGAAGCTCTAATGCAATATTATAACTATTATCATAAAAAACATTGGTGCGTAAAAAAATGTTACAAATACTATAACAAAATACTTCGAATGATATCATATTTGCCACTGTTAATGACTAGCTCTGGTATAATTTCAAGTGGCGCATCATTAAATCCATTTTTGTTAATAATATCTGGTGTTGGTGTTTCTCTTGCAACAGCGTGTAAAAAAATTGAACCTCGTCTTGCGATTAAAAAAATGCTTGTAAAACAGCAAGTATCACCTATAAAAAATTACTTGATCAAATGCGATCTTATTTGCGGGGTATAAAATATGATATGGACGATTTAATACGCGAGTTCCGTATTATTGACAGCATGTTAACAGATATTCTGCCAATGAGAGTCAGCAGATATGAAAAAGATTATCATAAAATATGGGTTGCAACAGTAGATGTTTAATTTTGTATAGCTTTAGTAATATCATTATCAAATAAAATATCAACCATATTGTCAATAAATGTCATCACATCATCTGCCCAACCCGCTATTCTCACATCATTTTCAGTCCCGAATAACCAAACTGACCCATATTTTGATGATATATGATATCCAACTTTTTTAATACAATCGCTTATTATTTTAGTTTTTATACCGGTATAACTTGAGGCTGCTCTAATCGAATTAAATCTCTTACAAAATTTATTTGTCAAATCAAATCTAACATGTCGGGTTGACTTATAGTGATACATTATATATAATATTTCATTTGTTTAATATGAAATTTTGTCTAAAACTATAAAAATAATAAGTATAGGGCTGTAATAGTAGTAGAATAAGGTAAGTTGTTCCTATCTCAGAGACCCCCTACCCCAACAAAACAAATTTTGTCAGAAAGACGTTAGAAAAGTCTTATCATATGAAAGTCATCATTTTAAGCTAAAAACGGCTGCTGACAAAAATGTTAACGTATAACGTTTTGGGGGGTAGGGGCGTCTCTGAGAGAGGAACCTTACCTTATTCTACTACTCCTGTGAATTTAGATGTCAAATTTCATGGTTTTGCAGGAGCAACTGTCTATCGTATTGTGCGGGATAGCTTTCGCTGGGAGGGTGCCCTTGATGCAGTTTTCCTCCAAATAGAGGAAAACGACCTCAGCACACATTCTCCCAATGATGCTATTTTTTCTGTACCCTTTTTTTTGTGCCCGCTTGCTCCATTTTGGCGTGCGCCTGGTGCTGGTCGAGAGTTTCCTGCCCCGCACTCAGCCACGTAACATTGACTTGCAGACAATATCTACGAGTCATTAGCCAAATTAATATATCGCTTGAAAATTGTTTCCGTCATCATTACAGCGTTGTTTTTTGTCGCCATATTGGCTTCAGATATTCATACCTTTCTCGAGATGGCGTGCATTTAAGCTCCGCTGGTAATAACTAGCTATTTTTTGGAATTTTGTATTTTCTTCGGCCATTTCTAAAATCAAAGAAAGAGTACTTGTGTTTTTGTATGTTTGTCTGTATTGGTTAGTGGAGACCATAGGCTGCGTCTACGGTTTTCTGGAACTCTTTCGCAGGTCTGTTGACCTTGCGAAGAGCCTTGTGACATAGCCCTGCGATGTCTGGGCCCCATACTTCTCTATCACGCAGGTTCCCTGTCTGGTCATCTTTTCTGTACTAGATTGTTAACAAATGGTATAAATTCAAAGTTGGAGAAGTACTTAAATTATCTTCAGACTGACAAGAAATACATGGTACGTCGAAAGAATTGATAAAGAAACTAAGAGGAGGAACTGGACGCCATAGTCTTTAAAGTGAATACTCAACAGATAGAGAATGAATTTTGATAGAAGTGTAGTTGTTGTAGAAACTGACAATAAAATAAACCATTATGTGAAAACTTTAAATACGATACGAATACTTTGATACTTGTAGACATGTACATGGACACAAAAGGGAATGTACCTACAGATATGACAATATTAAGGAAGTAGACTGGATAAATTCTACATTTCTGTGGGTTATTCAGGGAATGTAAAAAAAACTGCATTATGCGTGAGCCGATTTCAGACCATAAACCAGTCAGGCTTGATATTCAAATAATCGACCTTACAAGGTGGGTACAGGGCTTATGGAAGATAAATACAAGGTGGGTACATGGCTTATGGTAGATGAATAAAAGATGGGTACAGGGCTTATGGTAGATGATGAATGCTCACCTGGTCTAGCACGACTATGTGGAAATTGTTTATCTCAGGTTGGACAAAATGTGTCCTGTCTGGTCAGTAAACTTGAAATTTATTCTGGACAATAATGGATTATGTACACGTAGATAAACTGGATTAATTGGCTCAGATACAATTAACCACCCGGGTGGCGCTTGAGGGCTAAATGAATATAATATATACCCTTGTTGAGCTTGAGTGGATTTTTCAAGATCTACTTGATAGCTGCCATCAATTACGTCACATACTAAATTGACTGCGGTCGTTAATGTTATATTAACAATATCAGGAGAAATATGACGACCTCCACCGTGTGGATCATTATTATATTTAAGAACGGTTGGTGTAGGTATCAATTTTCCCATGAATCACATATTCTTTTAAAATGTTCATCAATAGGATCATTAACTGATTTCTTTAGATCTTCAGAGTTAAATCCCGGAATTACAAATGTTGGTAGCTGTTCTTCTGTAATTCCATAATGTTTAAGAAACACTGTTGTAAATAAACGTTTATAACTTACATGTTGAATTGGGCTGTCTTCATTAACTATGTAAGTATTAAGAAATCTATCTGCCGGTGCGTTTAATGTTTTTTCTCTGTCAACGATAGCCTTATTTACATATTCTAAGTCTGATGCAACTTGATTCAAATGTTGTATTACTTCAATTATTTGATTTTTTAAATCATCGTTGTAAGAAATGTTAATGCTTGAAAATAAATTTCTTAGATCATTAAGTACACGCCCATGTTCAGATTTAATTGGCTTTGATTTTGAGTTAATTTCTTCAACGTTAATTGTTACTATTCTTGTTGTACCTTTCTTACCCTGAATGAAATTTACAAAATGAGTATACTGTGTATAACCACGATAAGCATCCGGATTCTCAATGAACGGATACGTTTTTCGATATTCTGGGATTTTTATAAATTGTTCAACATTTATAACAAAATCAGATCGTTTTGGTTCAGGTGGTCTTTGATAAACTAGTTCAACTTCAGGCCATCCTAATACTGATCTGATCGAACTTTGATAAATATCTACAGAATAATCAGGGAAATTTATTTCAATCACCGCTGATAATGTTGGTTCGTAAACAGTAATTGCTATTTTTGATTCTTTTCCTGTAATTGATTTAATTCTGTGCTGAATTTCATCATTGATCTGTTCTATTTGACAACTGCCCGTTGGAATAGCAACTACTTGCCAATCAGGAGTTCCATCAGGCTTATTCTTACTGGCGAATACTAATGAATTATTTGGCTGTAGTCCACCAAATGGTTTTGATCTAATATTTGGCCAGCTATAATAAACTCGCAATTGTGCTAATGCTATTTCTTTTGCAGGAATTGCGGTTGGAAAGTTAACGCTAAACTCAGGATTGGTCGAACTTAATGAGATCATCGTAGTTTTTGACGGGGTTGTATTAGTGATGTTGAAGTAGCTCTCTTGAGTCAGTCATTATTTTTATTGTTATTATTTAATTCGCCTTGGTTACTGTGAGTGACTTTGTCACTAAATGCTTCATCGTAGGTTTTCATTATCGTTGCGAACTCCTCATCAGATATTTTACCATCACTGAGGTAGAACGAAATATATGACGATAATTTAGAATAGGCTGTTGTTGCTGTATGTAATTTTATTATATACTCGTGTAATTTAGTATTTGTACATGCAGATATCTTCTTAGCTATAATATTAAGAATGCCTGCGACAGTCGTTGAAGTTGAAACGACAATTGTTACAACTGCAGGCGCCGTCATTGTTATTGCTGATAATAATAATCCGGCCCCAGCAACAATAGCGGAAACTGAGTAAACAATTATATCAATGACAACCATACATCTGCGATATTTTTTTACTTTTACTGTATAATCGTCGATTATATTTTTTAATTCAGTCTGACATTTACACACTTGATTATATCTGTGACGTTGAACGTCGATGTAGGACTGAGGTCCTTGGTTTTGATCCATTATACAATGACGTTAAGTAATTAATTAAGGAGTTTCAGCTACGAATTCCAGACACCACCAGTAACGTCTCGGAGGCATTGCCGTTGACGTCAACGTAAATATTTCTTTAGTGTTTTTATTTAGCATCACCAGTAGAGGATTATGATATACATTCGGTGATGATGAAGTGGCAGCAGTAATTTCTAAACAGTACATGGACAGCCTGTATAACCCAATTACTTCTGCGGTATGTTCGAGAGTGTTATTTTGTGGTGTCCATGTTGATGATCCCGATGCTGCTGTATATACGATATTTTTAATTTGTCCGTGTGGAATTTTAATTAGATTAGTTTTTTGAACAATATTAGGTATTCCACTAACAATATCATTGAGTTTCATGTTAACGTCGGAGAGTTTTATGTCAACGGTTGGTTGTTCCCAAATAATTCTTTAATGGTTTTGTTTATGTTTCTACGAAAATTTAAGAACGTTTCTACATGTCTAGAAAAAGTATTATTTAGTGTAGTCATTTCGTCATTGATTGTTTTTAGCGAAGTTGTCATAGGAATTTCCTTATCATCGACGTATTTCTTCGTTGCAGCATCAAAATCTAATTCTGGTGTTCTGAGATTATTAATACCATTATTATTCATGTTGAGAAATGCACGCATTATGCCGCCGTTGACTAATACGTACTTAGATTCTTGATCGTCGACATATTTCTTTGTTGCAGCGTCCGCATCTGCGGTTGGGTTTCCAAGGCCTATAATTTTATTTCGGTTCATGATAATGTGATCCGTGAATGAATCACCAGCTTTCTTGATATAATCGTTGACTGACGTACCGGAATCTTGTATTTTACCCTGATCAGTAAAAGTAACGATATTATCAACAACCGCCTTAGGAACTCGTATGAGTACATCTGGCAGTTGTATATTACTTGTCTTTAATCGTCCTTCTTTATCCTGAAAAACAACGACCTCATTTTGATCCACACTTGTAATATTTAATAAATCATCGATTTCATGTCTGAGCTGATCAAGGGTTGCATATTTAGATAAATCACCTAATTGAGATTTACCACGAGATGATCTTCCGTAAATATCTACCATTATATTTATTAATGTCTGTTTAAATGTGACGTCGTAGTATATTCATGCACGACTTTATGAGGTGGTTTTGTTGATTTTGATACAGCATCAAGTACATCGAGTACTTCACGACCACATATTGGTGGATCAGTTAATGTTTGTGTTGGTAGCGTTGAATACCATATTGGAGTACTTTGATCGCCGCTAACATACTTTAAGAATTCCATCGGTGGTGCTAATCCATATGAATCAAAATAAATAATTCCACGTGGATCAATTGCATATCCAACCCAGTGAGTGCCCGGACCAGAGTTTTTATCGAGATTAATAATACCGGTTTCAATATTGTTCGGTTGTTTTGGTAATTGATCACGCATAAAAACACCTCTGAAATTTTTTATTTTTAATTTTTTAGCAGCATCAAGTAAATCAAAATTGGACATAGGCAGAATTAATGAACTGTCCCGGGAAGTCTTAGACCCTTTCCGTACCATGAATATGGGGTCCCTGGCAATCTTAGACCCTTTCCCTTTTTATTGGAGGATTTTATTCCCCGACCAGTTGCTTTCTTTAATGCCATTCCAGCAGCGGTTCCAACAGCGCCTAATGCAGCTGCTTTTGCAACAGCTGGGGCTGCAGCGGCTATTAATGCTGGTATAGCTGCAAGAAGAGGAAATATACCACCTGTTTTAGAAGTATCTTTGATAGCGCCCGCAGAAAGATTAAGTTTTATACCTTTATTTGATTTTTTGGCTTCATTGAAGTTTCTGAACTGACGCTCGGTCAACGATAATTTATTTGCACCGCTCATTTGTTCTTTCTTCAACGATATTTTTATTCCACAATTATTTTTTAATGCTGATTGCATCCTTTTAATCTGACCAGGAGTCAGACTAACACTAACGTGATTATATGACATTATAATATTATGAGCGATCTAATTACATGTTTTCTACTGGAGCATCAACAACTCTCATGCGACCACCAACACCTTCAAGTAACATTGATTTATCGCTGAGTATAACAGCGATTGCTCTGTAATTAGCAACAACTCCAACATCTCTATCAACATGAGCTTGAAAATGTATATCAACTACTGATTGTCTAGTTAAATCTCAATGTTCGAGTGAAAAGTAATATACTGGATACAACGTTGTAAAATCTAGTTGTGATATTTGTAAACCAGTATCAACATTTTGATCACGCCCCATGAACGTCATTAATCGATGATATGCACGTGCTACATGATTTTGATCGAAATTCAATAAAATATCCTCGGATGGTTCTTGATGTCCATTTATTTTTAAGGAAACCTCGGAAACACCAAGATTATCAAATATCATAATGCTGCGTGTTTGATCATCCACCCATGCAGCATCTTGAAATGCAATAAATATATGTCGTGGTGCAGAAACACCTTGCTGAGAAGCTATTTGCCATGTAAATAAACCAATAATATTACTCTGGATAGCATCTGTGGTCATTGTTAACCATGATAACATCAATTTACCACCGCTGCCCATGAAAGCAAGTAACCGATCTTCTTCAGATATTGATGGAGGCATTACTGGCATCCACAATGAAAGTTTTGTCAGAATTACTTTACCAGCATCACCAATAGGTCGCCATATTGCATCATTGTCGGTTGCTTTTCGTACAACTGTATGCTTAGCTCCGAAAATGACTTTTCTGACATTTCTACAGAATCCAAAGATATGTGACAGTGGAATCGCACATGAAAACAATCTTCTATTATCTTTCAACATTGATCTACGTGCTGCAAATCCTAAGTTAAATTCTGGATTAGCACCATGAACCACCGGATTTACATCAACGTCAGCGGCGCCGGCGAAGTTTCTTGGTCGTCTTATATGATATTGTCTTTTATCAGGGTGGTTAGAAGTATCCTTTACAAACATCATTGATGGACCAGTTGATCTTGAATAATCATCGCTGTATCTTGCAAGGCCAAGTATTGTCGTTGCAACGTCGACGTCTTTCTGGATTGATTTAATATTTTTTCCGTCAATCATGTACGTTGCGCTGTCAAATAACGCCATAATACCATTATTAACAAAACCAACCCTAACTTCAGCTCCATATGCTACTGGTGCTGCAGGAGCAGCGTTATTTAAAATTTCACCTTCTACCTCAATAAACGCCTCAGCGGGTAAGAAATATCTACTTGTATCATGAACTTGAAGTTCAATTCGTCCACGCTGATCTGGAATTCGCGCGTCGTAAGAATAATATTGATAATCACGCACAGACTCATCTTTGAGTACTGGTGCGTCCATGTCAAATGCGGGATCAGATATGCGCTTGAACATCTTTATTATAATTATTATCGTCTAAAACGAAGACCACTTCCTGCTATCAGACTAGCGGTTATATTTTTTTCTTTTTCTGACATTGGTACACTAGCCAACTCTGCTAGTTTTTGATTAGCAGCTTGATTTATTATTTTACTAACATTTGCAGGCATTACTTCAGTGCTAGGTAATTTTACTGGCTGAGGTTTTCATCGTATTAATCGTGCTAGTCTATCCTTGATTGTTGAGAATGCTTTACTAGCAACATTACCAACAGCACCAATACCTTTTTCACGAACAACATCAATAGCTTTCATTCCCAGCTGCTTTGCAATCGGTATTGCTTTTGGGGCTATCCTTCTAAACAGACCCTGAATAACATCACCTAGTCCATCTCCGTAGGTCGTTTTGTATACTGGTAATCGTGAATTTATTACCCTGACCATGGTTGGTCCACGTTGAGTACTATGTACGATCATTTTATTATAGTATTATATTTAATTACATACTAATCACTGTGGTAGTCATCGGCAATTTCATTAATGAGAGACCGATACACATTAATATCCATGATACCGCCTGTAAATAATCGTTTACAAATATCAGCTGCTTCATTAATTATTTCTGGGGAATTATTACCAGCTCGTTTTCCGCCAATCAGAATTTCTAATCGTTCAAGGACGTTGCTGGGACATGGAGTAATAAGACCACTTCCTTGAGTAGTAAGACCGCTTCCAGTTGCGCCGAATGAATCTTCATCTCCAGCTGATAAAGATAATCTTCCTCTAAGTTCTTCTAGTTTTCTTTGGCGTTCTGCTTCCTGCTTCTTTTTCCATACTTTTAACTCCTCTTGTCTTTTCTCATATTCCTCTTGTTGTTTTTTTTCTCCGTTTTTTTTCTTGTTCCAACATTCTCTCTTCTTCTTCTCGTTTTTGTTCTGTTATCCCTGCTCGTCCCTCTTCAAACATTCGTTCTAACGCTCCAATTTCCATTTGTCGCTCTGGAAGTACTTTCGATGATTTATATTTGTTTATACTATCAATATAGATAGGGTATTCTTTATCATTACGTCGAATTCGTTTTTTACCAGTGTACGCACGATATAACCACTTTTCCCAATTTTCATCATTTATATATTCACCGCCGTATTCGGGTTTTAGATAACCCTTCCGTTTTGAATAACTATTAACAGCTAGTTCAGCTAATTCATCTATGTCTTTAACAGATTTAATTTTTTTCAATCCCTGTTTTGGAAAACTTATTTAAAAAACTAATTCTACTTTTAGCTGTTATTAATTCTGGTTGTTCTGCAATCGGTTGTTCATCATCATATTGTTCATTCGGTGGTGGTAACGCGGCAGCTATTTCAGCCGGAAGCTCTCTAAGAATCTTTTTTGTTTTCTTAGTTCTTTCTGCTATTTTTCCAGTTGCTTCAGCGGTTTTTTTTCTAACGTTGGAAGAAGACCTTTAGTGGTTTCTGTGATAGGTTTAAATAATTGTTTTGTATCCTCTTCAAATTCAACTTGAGATTCCTGACGTGATTGTAGTTGTTGCTTAACAGAATCACGAACAGGCAAATATTTTTTAATTGCCTCTAATCGCTCTCGAGCTAATCTAGCTGAATGTGGTTCTCCAATATTCATTTATTAATAATATTTATACTGGCTGTTTAATTTATAGCAGCAGGCAGGGTGAAAAACGATAAAAATTAATTGACCAACGAGTAAACTAAACGCACTATAAAATAAAAACAAAAAGTCAAAAATAAAATAACAAAAATAACTAACCCAAACGATTTATTATTCGTTTTTAACTATATGGAAATAATCTCGGTTAGAGGCTTTGGTTTAGAGTTATTGACATTGTTTTCTCAGCCTTCGTAGGAACCTTATGTTTTTGTTCACGGATTCGAGCAAAAAAGTTGTAGGGTTCACCCTGCCTGCTGCTAGAGATGACTAAAACCCTAAGAGAAGGTATTTTTACGCTTATTTTTAAAGGAAAAGGGGGATAGAATAGATATCAAAAACTGGAGACCTATTACGTTATTGAACACCGACTATTAAATCTTAAGTAAGATAATCACTAATAGAATAAGAAAATGTTTAAATAATATTATAGATTTGAACCAAAGCTGTGGAGGAGAAGGGAGGAAAATTTTAAATAATACGCTCTCGATTGAGGCAATCATAGAACTTTAAAAAAAATAAAAATGAAAGAGGAGTTATGTACCTATTCGACCAAGAAAAGGCCTTCGATAAAATTGAACATGACTTTATTTTTAGTTTTAAAAAAATGCGGGTTTGGGAACAATATTATAAATTGGGTTAAAGCAATGTACAAAAACATCACTTCCAAAATAACAATTAATGGAGCTCTCTCAAACGAATTTACTTTACACCGCTCAGTCAGGCAGGGCTGCCCCCTGTCCATGATTTTATATGTTGTTGCAATTGAAGTCCTGAATATAAATATTAAAAATAACAACCACATTCAAGGGATTAAAATACCTAATATGAAGGAATAATTAAAAACTATACTTCATGCAGACGATTGCACAAACTTTACCAGAGACGAATTCTCTTTTAAACACTTACAAGACGAATTCACTAAATTTGGAAAGGCCTCTGGCTCAGTAATTGATCATGATAAGACAGAAATTTTATTAATAGGTAACTGGAGGGGAAATCACCCTGGTCTCCCCCCAAATCTGATCAAAACTCAAGTCAAAGCACTAGGAATTTTCTTCGGGCCAAACTCTATTCACAAAAACTATCGTGAGCTGAACAAGAAATTAGATGCACAGATAGAAACTTGGAAGCATATAGAGACTAATAGACCGTGTACAGATCGCTAAAACCTACATGTGTAGCAATTTGAACTATATCATGAACACAACTCACCTTACGGAAGCCATGGTTGGCAACCTAGAAAGGAAAATTACGAGCTTTATTTGGGGGAATAGAATGCACTATCTGAAGAAAAGATTTATATGCAGACCTAAGACAAAGGGGGGATTAGACCTCCCTAATCTGAGCATAAAACAGAAAGCGAGTATTTTAAACAGAATAAAAAGCTTAAATGGTGAACCCAAGTACCCTTGGGAAGCCATTAATATATACTTATATGGCTAGTTATGTAATTTTAATAAAGAAATATATAAAAATAACGATCTAACTAAACTACTAGTACCACCAGGATCATATAGAAGAATTAAAGACTTAATTTATAAGTATAGAAACAATAGCATATTATGGGCTAAAGACAAAGATATTTATAAAGTTTTAACAGATACAGTTACGCATGACAAGCAAGAAATCGAACTCCGGAACCCAGGATTGAACTGGGAAATGATCTGGAGCAAATGGGCAAGTCTAAAATCACCTGCCGTACAAAGTAGAATATATTCCTACTTACATGATAAATGGATGACTGGTGAAGCTGCTTACATTAGGCATTTAACGACCAGTCTGCCCAAGTGTAGGCTATGTAACAGAAATATCGACTCAAGAAAGCATCTAATTTTAGACTGCCCAAAAAACAATAAAGAGAGGGAGGAAATTTAAAGTGAAATTATAAATAAACATGGGAAATTCGAAAATTCACACTTACTCTACGTGAATGAAATAAATGAGAACAAAATTTATAATAAAATAATATGTTTCATTAACAATATTATGAAAACAGTACGTGAATATAAATAAGGATGTTTGTACATCCCTCATAGATAATCTACCTGTGAGATCGACCATAGGTACAAAAAGAGGGGGGACAAAGGGGCGGCGCCAAAGCTACGAGACTAACGTGGGGTAGTACGGGCCGCTTCATATCTCCCCCCAAACACACACATCCATATCTACTCTACACTCTCTCTACTTTTTAACTATCTTTCCTCAAACACAAACTAAAACGAGAAAGGGTCCAAAACCGGGAAGTCA
The DNA here is from genome assembly GCA_016617855.1 of Megalonaias nervosa. NCBI lineage: Eukaryota > Metazoa > Mollusca > Bivalvia > Unionida > Unionidae > Megalonaias > Megalonaias nervosa. Next base: position 25,935 of record JAECUM010036061.1, read on the forward strand.
GTATCGATCTTAGACCACAACTAATTTCCCGAGTGAAGGATCCACTAAAGGTAAATAATAACTACGGAGAAATTTGACCTATCTAGCCAGCCCTCACAAAAACACAAATACTAGCGTACAGAACAAATAGCAAATACACATAATACACACATGGCACCATAGATTCTTGGCAAGGATCACCAAAAATTAAATAGACTCCAAATCCAGCAAGGGAGAAGGAGTCTTTGTATCTACACACTAGAATAAGGACTGTGTTTAATCCCTAGACAAAATTTACAAAACTGAAATTTATAAAATGAAAACATATAGCACATACACTTTGGAAAAAAACAAATAAACATAAAAACCCTTTAACTTTTGGCACTAGGGGGTTCCTCAGATGATGCTAATCCTGAGAGGGACCACACCAATAACAAATAAGTAACAGTAAAGAGTGAAGACAACAAGCTTTGTAAAATTTAACAGGTAGGTTATTTCTCTAGAATACAAAGTGAAAAATGAGACAAAAGAACTTTTGGTATTGCGAATTAAATCCAAAAATAATCCAAGAATTAAAGACACAAGTTCTAGTAATAAAATGTCCTGAATAAAACTCAATTCAAGTCCCGAAGAGATTTAAAATTGAAGGCAATGACGTGTCTGTTATGGCCTGCGTCGTACTGACTTGTCAACAGTCTCTTGTTGAATCACAGAAATATTATTCCAGGTTTGAATTCAGTATAAATTCCAATGAATGTCTTTATCCAAGAATTTTGTCAGAGCACTTTTGTATTTCCAGAGAAAATAATCAATTGAATTCAATAATTTGAAGAAAATAAAAATTCAGACCAAACTGGACACAACATAATACAATTTAAAGTACCAGATGTTAAAACACAACTGGCAAAATTCTGACAGTCGCAAGATAATATAGTTCTCTATTTGACCTCAGGTCACAAATTAGCATTTTCTAAAAACAACCATTACCTAATGGAAAATAACTTTCTAGCATGATTTAATAAGCCTTATTTATTTAAAACATAATAGCCTATACAATTCACTTTGGATTCTCCAAAACCCTGACCCGAATCAACATGTTTTCCTGAATAATAATTCGGTTAATTGACTCACCCACATACAGAATAATGAAGCTATTATTAGTTGTTTACATCAATGAAATAAACAATTAAAGTCAATCAGGTCCAAAAGAACTTAACTCAGTTATGGACAAGGTCAAGTCCAGTAAACAATGTCACATTACAATAACATGTAATGGAATACAAAATTTTTAAACTAACAGACAAACAGTTAAATCAAATATACATAACAACAGAATAATACAAGAACGGACCAAACGATGGAACTAAATTACTAAATGAATATGAAAGCGACAGTCTAATTTTATTCAATAGCCTTTCTCTATGTATGTATGTATGTATGTATGTATGTATGTATGTATGTATGTATGTATGTATGTGTGCGTGTGTGTGAGTGCGTGCGTGGGTGGGTAGGTGGGTTTGCGGGTGGAGGGAGGGAGGAAGGCAGGTGGGTAGGTAGGCAGGCAGACAAGTAGTTAGGAGTATGTATGTAACTACGTAGGAGGTAGGTAGGTGGTGTGACGCTTTTTAAAATAATCGAAAATCGTTGGGAATTATTAAACAACCAAGCGTTCGACTTTTATTTTCAATTATCGAATTTTGAAAATCAAAACTTGTTTTTGTTTTAAATTGGTATTCTTGATGCGAGGAAAGCATCAGTTACTATGAACCAGTTATCGAGCTTTATATTTAAACTGATTCCCATCACGTATTTATGTACGTACGTATGTATGTATGTATGTATGTATGTATGTATGTATGTATGCATGTATGGCTGCATGTATGTATGCAACTGACTGACTGACTTTATTTTCTCTTCAACAGAGGTTACATCAGATTACAACAAATTCAGGATAATCTAAGATCATGAAATACAACAGAAAAGTGACAAAAATACAACAGTAGTACTGTGTCAGCTACCGTATTGACAAAACGAAACATCTCAATACCTGCAACCATACAAATATGTAGTCGGAGCTAACTAGCATTTGGCGAAGCATGGACTGATCTTTTAACATTTGCTTGAATAAGATGCTTCTTCAAAACTGTTAGTACATCTATATTGTTATGTGTAACATTAACTTGGAAATAGTAAAGAAAAGGAAATGGAAAACTTATACAAGTGTAACTATATATGTAGTTCTTTCTACATGACACACGTATGCATGTATATATGTTTGTATGCATGCATGCGTGCGTGCGTGCATTGATATTTGACTGACTGTCTAGCTGACTTCATTTCCTCTTCAGCAAAGATTACAAGATTATGAGACGCAACATAGAACCGTATGTATGTATGTAAAATTATTTTCAAATTTAATTCTTACTTTGATAGGATGATGTAGTGAAAGAATGCAAGCTCAAGATGTTGGATTTGTGCTATGATACAATTCTCTACTTGAACATAAATGTATTTACCTTAGCTACTCTTTAAATTTGTAACGTTTGCTAATAGTCGGGTCCTCATTTTTGCTAATAGTCGGGTCCTCCTTTTTGCTAATAGTCGGGTCCTCATTACCAATCTATGAAGATTACTGTCTAATTCTAGGTTCTAATTATCGCGGCCAATAGTGTGGATATTGTTATAGGTCTAACGTTCCCAGCGGTTACTGCAGTAAGGTGCGACCGCTCCGGTGACCTAAGTGGTTTGAGGGTCCAGCTTGGATGTGGGATGCCGCGGATTCGAACCCCGGCCGAGTCATACCAAAGACTTTAAAAAATGGTACTAGCAGCCGCCTCGCTTGGCGGTCGGCATTAAGAGGTTAGTGTTAAGACAGGTCTTCTTGGTGTTACGATAGTGACTGGGTGGGACATGATGCCACATGTCTGTGGCATGATGTCCAGTACTAGACACAACAATAATACTGCAGATATCGTAACGATATGACTAAAATTGTTAATTAAAAACCACGTTAAAAATCCAAAACACAGGATAATTATAATGAATCTCATGGTTTTCTAACATAATTTTTTCGTGCACGTATCCGATCATGCCTCGTTACATAGGTTACTTCCGTCAAGCCCTTCCCTACCGGCAAATGTCAGTCAAAGTCAAACGCATTCCGATACCCATGGGACTCTGGACAATATTAAAATAGGTAATAAGCATTACTTCATCAATGGGCACACTGACAAGCTTGCTGGACATTCTCGTCCAATTTCCGTCACCTTCGTGCAAGACAATATAAAAGGTAAATAAATTCATATGAAAAAAAAAACAAAACATTAGACCTTGTATTTTAATTATTAATTTTAATGATTTCACCATTTTTGCCCTTGTCTTTCTTTTGTTTTGGCTCTTTATGAGTTTTATGCAAACTATGTAGCTTTCATGTTTTGGTTTTTTTGTGCTTTTGGGTTTTTTGGGGGTGGGTGGGTTGTTTGGGTTTGTTTTGGTCTCACGGTGGATATTTACGTTTGGTTACAAGGGTTTGTTTTCCCGATAATTTTGGCAAGCAGTTTGACTTTGATATTTTCCCAACTAGCTTATGTTCAGTACTATGTAGGCATGATTGTGCTTATGTGTCGTTTAACCCGATAAATCCATTCATGTATCGTGTCCTTCCCGATTGTTGTTATACTGAATTTTTTCCACAAAAAAATTTAAAAAATAAAAAAAAAAACAATTAAATGAGGCTTTGAGTTTTTAAAAAAAAAATCTGTGAGTTTTTATTTGTTTATATGTTATATTTTGAATTTGAGTTTCTTCCCTGCCCTCAGGTCAAACATAGATCAAATTTCTTCATGTCTCATTCACCCCGGATGTCTGAATCATCTAATTCCCTCTTCGTTAAGCTCTGTCCGCGTGGATTTGAGTCTTGGCTCAACTAATATTGGCATATGACAAAGCTTACCAGTACCAGTATTTCACCATGGTTCTACCCGGGCTTATCATCAACTAGATATACCGACCACCGTGTATGGCCTATCATGTGCCATACATACATACATACATACATACATACATACATACATACATACATACATACATACATACATACATACATACAGACAGACAGGACAGACAGACAATATAAAAACTATACAGAAAAATACAGACAAAAAACAATAAATACAGGTTAGATTATTTTCCTGTACATTATTTCCATCCTTAACAATATCAATCACACGCCCAGTATAATGAAAGTTTTGTTCATTCCGTGCAGCTAGATTTGACAAGACGAGCAGATACCAGACCCAATAACAGAAATACAGAAACAATTAGATATTATGTTAAATGGATTTCTGGAGAAAAAGGATTTTGATCGAAGAAAACCTAAAAGTGACTATTTTTTTTATGATCATACATAAAATTCGAGTCAGGTTTTTGATCGGTAGCACGTATGAGATGTAACATTTAATCGGGCGTTACGGGGTATTTTTCAATAATGACACGTGAGTAGCTCGTGCAGCATGAATTATTCTGAGTAAGGGCACGCTGATAGCGTCACGGGATACTGGTGGGGTTTTACATGTGGCCTACCCATGGAAAGAATATTGTATGATGGAACTCGTCTGAGGTAAAATAATAATCGTAATCAATTAAACTGCTAGTACTGTAATGATAATTATTATTATTATAATAATAATCTTGATGTAACGATGATGATAATGACGTCATCAAAGACCCACCTGCAACATGGTCCATAACATATTTGCAAGTTAGGGACCAATGAAAAGGACGCTCCGGTGGCCTAGTGGTTAGAGCATCCGCCTCGGGTGCGGGAGGTGGCGGGTTGGAGCACCGGCTTACCAAAGACTTACAAAACTGGTACTAACAGCTGCCTCACTTGGCGCTCATCATTAAGAGGTTAGTGGAAGGACTGTCCGTCCTGGTGTCAGAATAATGTGACTGGGTTGGACAACATGCTATATGTCTGCGGCATGATGCCCCAGGTGCTAGACATCACTATAAACTGTCCCACTGCAGATATCGTAGAGATAGGATTGAAACATTGTTAAAGCTACGTTAAAAATACAAATCATACACATACACACTGTTCTAAACTAGCCTTTCCGTCAATAGCGAAATGTAAGACTATACGAATGCTAACTGCAACTTACGGACCAGTGCTCGTAGATTCATCAACATCGGCTAACAGGTGTCGATTTTCTCAAGTATGCAGTAAAATGAACGAAATCTTAGACGTTTTGATATTCTTGAGTACGGCTGGCGTAAGAAGCTGTACATTAGGAGACAATAGGACAAACTGAGATGGTTGGATATACCGAGGGGTGGGGACTATAAATGCACGGTCGTGGGGTCTAGTGTTTTCCTTTGTGTTATATTGTTTTAGTTTTCACCCCAACCTCTCTCTACTGACAGATACCCTTAATTTTCTTGGTAACAAGCCCTTGTGAACAGGGGTACGGAATTTCAACAGGTATGTTCTAATACAGTAAAATAGTTTTTGAAATGGTTGATTCTCGACCTCGGAATGGGAACTCAGTATTGGTGGTAGATGCACGATTGCGTCCCTTGTATTTGATACTTCATTTAGGTCAGACGGGTTATTTAAAGGCATTCCCTAAAAAAAAGAATAGGCTCTGTTTTATAAGTCGTTCCAGACATGAGAACAAAACATCAGTCGTAGTTTATCAGTGATGTATGTTAAGAAAAGTAAAACTGAAGTGAAGAATAAGGTTGAGATTTTTGCAAGAATTATAGTTAAGTAATGTTTTGACATACATGGTACATAGGTGATCAAAATGTGCATTCAGGCTGAGGTGTTGATCAATGTAGATACCAGTAAATTATTGTCTTTTTTAATAACAGATAGATAACGGGCACCTGTTTCAAGAAGAACAAAATGGTACATTATTGCCCTTGAGTAAAACCCTGTTATGACTTGTATCAATTACATTTCGATATTTTAGTATTGAATATAAATTTGATATTGGCAAAGACTATTTAGCTGCGGATAACACATGTAGGATTTACATCAAGAAAAATGAATCTTGAATGGATTTTGAATCGATTATGTGTGAAGAATTTATTTACCACTTGTAAAAATGTAGACTTCTTCTGCATGCACTTATTTTAATTAATATATATCTTAATAAATGTAGTTTGGTGCTGTTCGGTACATACAAACATGCAGACAGGGAGGAATGCAGACTCGAGTTAAACGTTTACATCCTTACCATCACCGTCATTGGACTCGGGGTCGCAATTATTTATTAGGAGGTGTAACAATAGTAGAGAAATATAAAGTTTCTAGCTCAGAGACCCCTTCTCCCTCTAAAACACATCTATGTTGACATTTTCTTCAGCAGCCTTTTCTAGCTCAAAATGATGACTTTTATATGATAAGGATATTCTGACAAAATATGTTTTGTCGGGGTAAGGGGGTCTCTGATCTAGAAACACTTATATTTCTCTACTACTGTAATTAATTTATTAATGTTAGATAAAAAAATTTCTCCGTGTTCATTCTGCAAGTGGATCTGTACGTGAGCAGGTAAGCAAAACATTTGTTTGAGATTATTTTATTTCTAAAGTTTAGACAAAATTGTATACCCTATCATCATCATATTTTGTTTGATAATTATTTTTGTACTTGCTAACTCTCGTTGGCAGAATATCTGTTAACATACTGTCAATAATACGGAACTCTCGTAATAAATCGTCCATATCATATTTTACACCTCGCAAATAAGATCTTATCTGATCAAGTAATTTTTTTATAAGTGATACTAGCTGTTTTGCAAGCATTTTTTTTTTCTGGTCTCAAGTCGAGGCTCAATTTTTTTACAAGCCGTTGAAAGAGAAACACCAACACCAGATATTATTAACAAAAACGGATTTAATGATGCTCCCCTTGAAATTATACCAGAGCTTGTCATGAGCAAAGGTAAATATGATATTACTCGAAGTATTCTACTGTAATATTTGTAACATTGTTTTACACACCAAAAGGTTTTTATGATAATATCGATAATACTGCATTAGAGCGTCAACATCTTGTTTTGGAATTTCTTCTGAAATATGATTGAAATCGATGATCTGTTTTTTCATTATACAATATTTGTTTACAGTTTTATACAATATCAAAAACTGTAGCACCAACAATTGAATCAAGAAATTCACGGAACTTATTATTGTTAGGATCAGCTATAAAATCTCTGTACTTGTCATAAACATTTGACGAATTATTCTTATATGGTTCATCTATCGATATCTCATATTTTCTTTAACCAACTGTAGGAATCAAACATGTTTTCTACTTCACGTTCATAAAAATCTGTTTCATATACTAAGTTACCGTATTCTCTTTATATTTCATCAATAAATCCAAGTTCCAAGCTTATTTGATTCAAAGTAAATTTTTTAAGGACAAGATATTGTCTGATAATTGCATATGCGACTACGAAATTTATAAGCATTAATTTTTGGAGTGATTTTTGTCCAAAGAAGGTAATTTGAGTAAAAGTATTTACTCTAGGCCATAATTTTTCGTATTGTTTTGTGAACATTTTCTCGACTTCATTGTAATAATTTCGCAATGATAGTTGTCTAGAGCGTTGGAGTGATGGAAGTGGAACATCATGTTCTTCACCTATATCGTAATAAGAACCAATCCCTACACCAAACGTTGTTCGATTAACTTCCTCAAAAAACTTTTCTCGCTCATCATCGCTGAGATTACTAATTTCATTGTCAAAATCTTTAATTATCGCTAGAGATTTGTTAACAATAATCGGATCAAATTCTGGGTTTTTTTTACGCATCATTGGTAGAAGTGCGTTTGAGTATGCTTTTATAATTAACTCCGTATCCGGCGTTATTCTAAAACTTTAACTAGGGTTTCCTTGTCGTGGTAGTACATGCCGAGATGTCTAAAAAAAGTTCGTTTTTAAAAACTATTGCATAACTTCTTGTTCCTTTTTATTCCTATTATCTTAGATTCTGCTAGTTTGTCGAGGTCATCATGATATTGTTTACTCGTTCTTTTAAATCTACTCTTTCACCATAAGCTCGTTTTTTTTATTAAGTTTGATTTTATAATCAAATCTAGATTTTTAAGATTAAGCTCGAGCAATATTTTTTTTTCTAGCAGGATTTCAATTTGTTTATTTTCTTCTATACAATAATCAGGATGACAGTAACTGCTTATAATATCAAAGTCTCTTATTGCTTTAAGTAGTTGTGGTCCTCGCATATGCATAACGAAAATAAAATGTTTTTCTTCTTCTGACAATGGAGAGTTTAGCATTGGAATTGAAAATATTTTCCTAGTGTTTATCACACGTGCTGATAGTGATTCGTCCCCAACATCTATTTTGGTGTTAAAAATATTATCAAAAAATTCTCTCGCAATGAATGTGAGTATTTGTGACATTTATTTTACAACGTTAGATTAAATCTGATCATCAAGTGTGTATATTTGAAATGCTGTCAGTCCTGGAAACGGATGTTCAGCAGCGATAACATAAACTCGAAAATACAAGCACTTGTTGACAGTATTTTCTGTCGGAATAGTAAAATATTGTATTGTTGAAATATAAGTGTCTGTTGTACTGTATAATATTACCCAGTCAATATCATTGTTTGATCCTTCCAATTGCCAATTATAAATTCGACCAACACTAGAGTTTAATCGACCTCGCAAATGAAATTGCCAAGTAGCAACTGCAATGGGACAATTAATTTTAATCCAAAAATTTTCAACTTCTCCGTTAATAGTCCATTCTTGTCTATCAGAGAAAGTGCAATGAGGGTAATTTTCAGGATAATTTGATGATGCACTTACCTCAAACCCAACTCGGTTATCAGTTGCCTTAAAAAGTGTTGGAATATACCCAACATTATTTTTAGTTCGTTTCATACCACCATCAGATAGACTGTCAACGTCCGCTTTATTTGTCAGATCATCAGGGTTAACTGGAATATATGTTATTGTTTGTTTTTTTTTCTCCCATATTTATGTTACCTGACATTCATCCACCAGATCGTTTAATATACGGGGTGAGTCCTTTTATTAACTGAGCGTAACTAATAGCATCAGTATCATCAGCTGGTGGTGAAGTTGTCGGTAATCCAGTTATTTTTGAGTTATTTTTCATTCTAAGGGTACCTGTCATTGTATCGCCGGCACTGATACGTTTATTATTGTCAACGGATTTTAGTTGCGTGTAACTCACGGCTTGTGTGCAATCAACATTTGCTGGTGAATATTCGGTTTCCAACCCAATAATTTTTTTACTTGACATGTTAATAATACCTGTAACGGTTCCACCGGTTTTGTAAAGCTTGTTATTATCCACATATTTCAACTGTAAATAACTTACCGCTTGTGTTTGATCTAAGTTTCTTGGCGGATACGCTGTTTCTAAATTTATTATTTTTTTCCCTGACATATCCAAGTTACCGCTTAAAGTTCCGCCGGCCTTGTCAAGTTTCTTACCGTCAACAGATTTTAGTTATGCATAACTAACAGCTTGTGTATCAACAACATTTATTGGTGATAATTTTTTTCTAAACCTAGAACTCGTTGATTCGACATAAATAGGTTTCCTGTCATTGTGTCGCCGGTTGTTTTTACTAAAGATGACGTATCGGCTATTGTTGGTTCGTCAGCGGAAACAGATCATGTAAGTGCTGTTCCAAACTCTGTGTAATAGGCCATATTATGTAAATTATATAACATAAAATTGTATAACAACAATGGCGAAGTCAACGATATTAAATTTTGACACGGAACGATTAATCAAACATAAACACAATAACGAACTTCCAGATTGTCATTATCTTATTGTTGGTCGTACAGGTTCTGGTAAAACAAATCTTCTGCTAAATCTATTACTCAACGATAACGTTAATTACGATAAGGTATATATTTACACAATTAATCCGCAACAAGATAAATACCAGTTATTACGCGAATACAACGATAAACTTCGTGATGAGCTTGCCGCTGGCGATGATATATTTTTAATAAAACAATCAGAGGAATTAATCCCTGTCAACGAACTTGATTCGTCCGAGCATAAAATAATTGTGTTTGACGATAATCCGCTAAACAACGAGGAGATGAATAAGATTAAATCATACTTTTCACTATCACGTAACAAAAGATGTAACTCAATTTATCTAGCACAAGGTTTTTATAACATTGATAGGTTTATTGGGCGAAATACGTGATGTTTTATACTGTTTCCTGGACTAGATAATGTTGATGTGAGAAATATTGCAAACGAACAATGCGGTGATGTAACAAAAGATAAATTTATTGAATTATATCATCAAGCAACTAAAGACAAATACAATTTATTTTTATTTATCAAACTAGCGCGTGATCCAGCTAAAATGTTTCGTTGTTGCATAGGCACATTTTTATAGACGAATTTTGTATCGCGTATAAAAATAAATAATGGATTATCATAAAAAAAATGAATTACTAAAAAATCATGCAGCATCTCAAGTTGCTTTTAAGAAAAGAGTGGAAAAAGCCCGTCGAGGACAATGTGCTGCAGAAGAAGAAACCAACAAATTTTTTAAACCTGTTACCGAAGCAGTGCTTGGCAAACAACCAGAAATATCAACATTGTCTCCGGAAGAACTAAAAAAGATACAAGAGAAAGGTTTGTTGGGGCAGTCTAAAGAACAACAAGAAGCACAGGCGGAGAAAACAGCTGAAAAAGTTGCTGAGATAATGGGTGGGGTGGGGTAAAAATGCAAGAGATAATTGATTACATTAACACACATAAAAATGTTGCTAATATACCTGATGAACGTGTAGAAGAATATGCCGAAATAATTACGGGAAAAAAATAAAAACATTTAGCAAGTATAGCGTAGGAAGACATTACTAATGATGATTTTAGAGATTTTATCGAACCTATTCTTGAAGAATTAAATCTTGGTGATATTCAAAACATAAAAAGATGGCCAAATGATCATTATACATATTTTATTGAAAGATTAGATAAAATTATTAACAAAGGAAAAACTGAGCATGAAGTTTTAGGGCACGATCATGAAGATCCGTATTCTTTGGAAGGTTTTTTAAAAAATGCGTAGTGGAGTAATTGCATCAGTTGTGCTTCATACCGTAGATAAATATCTAACTCGTTAAAAAACCGTATAAACAAAGTTTTTACACCACGCTCAAACAATCTGAAGAAAAAAAAGTAACAAAAATAAAGTTGATAAGAGACTCGGTTTTTCGTATCCGAGTTTTTACATCAAACGCAGAAATGGTTGACCGACTTATCTTATTAATATCATCAAAGGAAGCTGGTAATACAAGCACTGAAATCGACAGCGAGGTCGTGGACATATTAGATAATCTTAGATCGAGTGGATTACTAACATCAGACGAGTATGAAATTTTACATGACGATCTTATATAAATGTCAACAACGCTATTACTTGACTCGTCACAAACAACGAGTGACTGCGCACACTTTTCTGTGTTCTATAATCCGCCAATAATACTAGATCCCGGTAAACAATACGAAATCGGATTGATTTCCGCCACAATATGGCATTCCATGGCAAATGTAAAAACAAACATCAATGACGACTTTACATTTAATTCTGGTGCTTGGTTGTCAGTTAGAATACCACAGAGGGCATATAATTCAACTGGTCTCAACAAACCAATAAGAGAGTTGATAACAAGATACACCGCCGCAGACAAGTTTGAATTAACCCCAAACTATAATACGCTACGAGCCAGAATCACATTTAAAAATAATTTGATAATTGATTTTTCACCAGCGACTAGTATTGCATCATTACTAGGCTTTAATCGTCGACAGTATGGCAGTGCTACAGAGCAAAGTGTATCGTATGATGGAGATCTTCCAGTTAACATAACAGAAGTAAATACAATATTGATCAATTGTTCTATTGCATTAGGGTCTTACTCAGCCAGGGGAAGTCAAGGTCAAACAATCTATAGTTTTTTGCCAGATGTTCCGCCTGGTTCACTGATGCAAATTACTCCTCGACTATCCGATTACTCCTGAAAATCAAATAGCCAACATAACAATGCAGCTAACATATCAATCAGGACGACAAATAGATCTTAACAATGAAATTGTCACGTATTATTTACACTTACGCAACGTATAGCTCGAAAGAAATTTTGTAAACCTAATTTAATAACAAGATGAGACAAAAAAATGTCTATCGAAGAACTATTGTAGGTGGACTTTTTGGAAATATATTTACAAAGGTGATCGAAAATATCCCAGGAATTGCACGTAAAGTAGCACCAATTGCTCTTGATGCCAGCAAAGCTTTTGCGACGGGGGCAGCTAGTGCAGCAGGCAGTTCTGTAGGACAAAAATTGATTAGGAGCGCAACACCTACGGTGTCGGAAATAAAGCGAGCAATATCAGATATTGCACCAACAGCGGAAACAGAACGAGCTATGATAGCTACAACAAAAGAAAATTACTGTCGCCACGCGGTGAAGAGGTGGTGCGCAAGTTAGTAAACAAAACAAAACAAAAATTAGATTTGCCTCAGATTTAGCAATTTTGTGTAACGATTATAAAATAAAAAAAATGTCAGTCAAAAATTATCTTGATTTTGGTGAGGATTATGATACTGACAATACAGCAACAGAATTCGAGTATATTGAATACCTCGACGAGAACTCAAACGAACCAAATAAAGCTGGTCAAAAAAAAAAAAAATTAACACAAGAGATGAAGATGTGTTCTTGCTGCCTCACAAGGCTATGCTAGAAGTTCGCGGTAGGATATTAACAGCAGCTGATGGTGATATTGCAGATGACACAGAAATTGCACTCGTAAATAATGGCTGGAGTTTGTTTAAAAGTGCACGGTATCAACTAACAAATCAAACAGTGGAGAATATTGATAGTTGGTTAACGGTTGCAAGTACAATGTTAAATATTTCGTTTAGCGATGATTATTCGAGATCAATTGCAACAAATATGATGTGGTTCAAGGATACAGGACTATGATAAGCTGTTGGAAATGAATTTCGTACTGGTGCTGGCGCTCCTGGCGCAGATGACAATAATCTAATCGCAAATCCCGCTAATAATGCAGTTGCTGATATTGGAAATACGATAAGATTAGCCGTCACAAACATACGACAACAACGTTACCATGAGGGATATGCCAAATGAAAAGAGCTTGCAGCGGGATCACAACAAATAACAATGATGTAGCCGTTAAGCACAATATTTGGATTTTGTCGCGACTATCATACGGTATTTCAAGGGTTGAAACACACACTTACGTTAGAACGGGCAGACCAAAATAATTGTCTTATTCGGATTGGTGGAGCGGATGCAAAATTTGTGATTACGAAATTAGCGCTGTGGATGCCTCGAATTGTTCCATCAATAGCTAGGTTAGCAGAACTTAACACAACGTTAGAGGCTTTTACAAAAAAGATTTATTTTCTTCAACATAAAATATATCAAACAAATTTCCTAACTCAATCGATTACACATGGCGTATTACAGCTACTTCGAGCGAACAATTACCAAGGTATGTATTTGTTGTTTTTCAGCATACAGCACGACTTGGTAGCCAACTACAAAATAACGCCGTTTTTGATAACGCTGATGTCAGGAGAATATTTGTCAGAGTAAACTCTAAACAATACCCAGAACGAGCGATCGAATGTAATTTTACAGCAGACAATGCAAAAAATGTTACTAGAGCGTATATGTACCTGATGGAAGCGATGCAAAAATATCAGGATGCTGACAGCGGATCACAGATTAACATTGAAGAATTTCGTACTCTTTATCCTATCTTTTTCTTTGACGTATCAAAACACTCCGATCGAATGATTAATTTAACTGCAGAAATAGAAGTAACTTGGACGCTTGGAGGAGTTCCAATGGCTCATTTAAACGCATTTGCGCTTGTGTCTAGCGATCGATTCTTGACAATTGACTCAGTCAAAGGTAGAATGACTGTCCAAGTTTAATCTAACAAACAAGTATAAAATGAAACCGGAATACACAGCTAGAGAAATATACCTAACGCCCGGTCAAATTAAAAATTATCAGCAGCGGTTGCTAAGCGTAATTCTGTCTCTGTAATGATATCTCCAAAGACGGCCGCCGCCGCAGTGAAAGTAATGTTAACTCAAAACCAAATCAGCAGGCTAGATCAGGGAAAACCCTTCATCCTTAGGTTATCTGTTGCACAGGTAAAATTTATGGCAAAACACGGCGGATTGTTTGGACCAGCACTTTCTGTAATTTTACCAAAGATTCTACTTGTATTAGGAACACTAGGACTAGCGGTAGCGTCAGGGGCAGTATCTGGAGCAACTAAAAAGGCGGTATCCAGCCATGGAATCAAACAAATTTTATATAACAATAAATAATATAATGCCAGCTAAAAAGAAATCGCCAACGTCAACTAAAAAAAAAAGAAGTCGCCAAAGAAAACAACGACAAGTCGCCAAAGAAACCAACGACAAAGTCGCCAAGAAAAACAAAACAAGGAGGAATTATTCCTTTCGCTCCGCTGCTGGCAGGGTTAGCAGGCAGTCTAATTCCAAACCTGCTAGGGATAGGACGTGGAATGACTCTACCAGGTACCAGACGTCGTTGACGTCGCCGCCATTGAATAATTTCGAAATTATGACAAGATTGAATGGCATTGTCGGATTTCGTGGAGTATATTCCAAAGACGAATTAGATAATGTACCAGCAGGTGGTTCGTGTGTTGTAAATATACAAAACTTCGATGATGGATCCGGCACTCATTGGGTTGCTGTTTACAATAATAATTATTTTGATTCGTTCGGACTTCCTCCGAGTGATCTTATAAAAAAAAAATATTTTAAAAAAAATTAAAAATAAATTACTCGTCTAATCAACTACAGCCAGTTGGAACATCAGCTTGTGGTTATTATTGTATTATGTTTATCCGACAGATGTTCCAACCGAGACTCGGAGAGTCCAAATTTAATTTTTTAAAATTTATTTTACAGTTTGACAATCAACCTTCTCACGTTAATGATGAGACTGCAATGAATTTTATCTAAACTAAGGAATATGTCTACATACTGTCTCAAATGTAAAACTAAGACAGAGAATACCGACGAGACAACTGAAAAAACAAAAAACAATAGAACAATGTTAAAAAGCATTTGCGCTGTTTGCGGCAGAAAAAAAGTATGTTTTTAAAGAAATTATCTGGAGCTGGAATGTGCCCTAACATTGTCAGGGAGGTTATTTTAGTAGATGATTAATTGACGAAGGTAAATATTTTTGTCGACGATTAAAAAATAAAATGAAATGTAATTGTAACTGTGATAAAGATCTTTGTATAGAACAATATAAAATTGTTACATACTGTCAATCATGCAATCGACGTGAGGTAATTGGCAGCGGCATTGACATCCACAAATTTATTGGAAAATTACCAAGGCCGAGGACTGGTTGGACATTGCCTGGCCATAAATATACTGGGCCGTACAATCCACTAGACAAATGACTTGACGAAAACGATAATCCATTACCAGGACAAGAACCATACAATGGTGTCGATGCAATAGCAATGCGTCATCATATTTGTTATCGTGATAACGAACAAGATAAGCACGGCCGTGATAAGGTAATGCTAGACGAACTTAAAGATATAAAACCTGTAAATATGAGAGAACGATTTGATAGAAGGTTAGTTCAAACAATGATAGGAACAAAATATAAGTTAGGTCTTGGAAAAGAATTGTATGATGATCTGGCATCAGAACTACATAAACCTAAAAGAAACCCAAATCTTGCTCAGTTTAATGATAGCAAAAAATATCTTTTTAACGTCATAGATGTTTTTCGTCAATACGCGTTTAGTGTATCTGTTTCGGATAAAACAGGAACATCGATGACTGATGCGTTAAAACAGGTTATCGTTAGTGCGGAAAGAAAGCCGAATAAAATATGGACTGATCAAGGAGAGGAGATTTTTAATAAAAACTTTGAGCAGTTTCTGGAACAAAATAACATAAAAAAATATGTTACAGGAAACGAATGAAAAAGTGTCGTCGTCGAGCGATTTAATCGCACATTAAACGAGCTGATACATAAACATTTTTGACAGCAAAAAATACAAGTAAATACATCGACGATCTAAAGAACCTTATCGGGAAGTATAATAACACGAAGCACAGATCAATAAAAATGTCACCAAGCGACTCAATTAAAAATCCGATTCTTACAAACGAAAACATGTATCGCAGACATAAATTTAAAATTGGTGAGCGAGTTAGAATTTCTCTGACGAAAACAACATTTGGAAAAGGATTTACCCCAAACTGGAGCGAAGAAGTATTTGTTGTTGATAAAGTTCTACTGACAATACCTGTAACATATGCGCTAAAGGATTTATTATGTGAGCCAATAACCGGTAGTTTTTACGAGCAGGAACTACAAAAAACTGAGCAAGATGTTTCCGTTATTGAAAAAGTTACCAGGAAAAAAGGTAATAAAGCCTTGTCAAGTGGCGTGAGTACAGCAATAAATTTAACAGCTGGGTTCCAACTCGGTCGATAAAATAATAATATTGTTATAAATTTCCTCGCACTTACGTTTAACAGATTTACATTTTACTGGTTTACTTAACGATATTAGATAGTGTCTGCGATCGTCAGAGATCATCATTAGGTTAAAAATCTTCACAAATATAAAGTCGAATTTTATATTTTTCTGTCGGTCCGGGATTCTAATGTTTAAAAAGGGTTTTATCAGCCGCCAAAAAGACTGATTTTCATCTACTGAAAAATTAAATGTCTAGATTTTCTTTGTGATATGATACTTAACATCATATCGTCCATTTGTCTGTCTGCTGTAATTTTTTTTATCAACCACGCCAGCAATTTCGTCTTGTTCTTCGTCGTTGTTAAATAGAATATCGTCTTCTGTATAACCAACAGAGTTGTGTTTATCGCCAAAAACAGCATCTCCTGCTGTAAAATTATCGTCCGCGATTATATCAGCAAGTCGTTTCATTAAGTCCATATTATAATATATTTTTATCTAATTTATTATTATAAATGACTAACGAGATAAAGTATCATCAAAAAGTTGATATATTAAATTAGAGAGAATTAGCCGAAGCAGTGAGATGATGTTTGTCGGGATATAGTTCTTATTCTGTCAACTTTAATGTGATGCAAGTTGATTCTAATAAAATTCTGCTAACAGCGGCAGAAAAAAAGAAACTTAATGATAGCGCAGTAATGACGCTAAAATTTGACAAAGGTGTTGTTTTAATATTCCTCACAATTGCCAAACTAAAAACGAGCTGGAAAATATAATTAATTGTCGTATTTGAAGATGATTCTGTCAAATGTCGATCGTGATGTTGCCATATTTGTTAGTCCATCTGCAACAAATTTAACTGCTCTAGGATTAATTTTGTAATATTTTGCTGCAGCTGTTATTGAAGGAAATACTAGTTCCTCATCTGTTTCAAGATTAAACGAAACAATAGGTTTAACTTTACTAAAATTATTATAATTACCTATGTTTCCTCGTCTGCTATTTTCTTGTTGAGTGACAAGTTCGAGGTTTTCTTGACGATTATCTGTTTTAACACGGTTGGCGTGGTCTATCACTAAACCATCCGGTATAGGTCCGTTAAAGTTTCGTAAACAAATTTATGGCTATAATAATCAAACCTATCCGTTTTACTTCCACGAACAACTACAAACAAGTATCCACTATTTTGTAAATTACCTAATGCTTTTTTTGTTTGGATATTTCGAATAATTCCGTGGTCATTTGCATCGTATAAATCAAATACGGGATGTGGTTGAAATTCATCTTGCAAAGACAAATTTTCAATATTATCATGAGTAATTGCACCATTAACATGATATACTCTTTGTCCTTCTGGAATTTCATCACAAAACAGCGTATAAATAAAATCTTTCCTAAACATTTCAACTCTGTCGGTATCTCCTTCCGATTTTAGGCTAATCTTATAACCAGCTGGTGTTGATTTACCAAACGGTTTTCTGTACTTGACGTGAATCACTGAACCTAACATATTTACCGCATACAAGTTGTACTTGGGATGAATATGATATTCTTCCTGTTCCTCTGCCGTCAGTCTTATGTAGCTCAAATTTTGTGTCATTATATTATAAGCATTTTTTTTTTTTAATCTCTAATTGATTTTTCAACTAGCAATATCAATTAAATATATAAAATGTTATATAACAATGCTG
Source organism: Megalonaias nervosa (assembly GCA_016617855.1). Classification (NCBI taxonomy): domain Eukaryota; kingdom Metazoa; phylum Mollusca; class Bivalvia; order Unionida; family Unionidae; genus Megalonaias; species Megalonaias nervosa. Next base: position 44,196 of record JAECUM010036061.1, read on the forward strand.
AAATTGCGAAATATAGCCAAAAGAAAACTTATAGGAGAACCTACAAAAATTGCTACCGCGTTTTTGGGTTAGGATAACAGTTATAAATTTGATAATCAAAATATTTTAGCAAATTTTAACTGTACACATTTGTTTCGTCTTCTACATCCGACTGTAAGGCGAGAACTTGCAGTAAATAAAAGTATCAAACTAATAGTACAGTATCATGTTATTTTATGAAAGTTACATGCACCTCAAAAAGATACAGAGATTACCAAACCATGTTTAACAACTAAATCACGAAAAATATTAGCTGGAACAAATATTTCATCAGTTGCCGATGAAATACATCAGGAAATAAATAAACAATTGGAAGAATTTACTGCATCAGGATCAGTTTGGAAGTCTGAGGTGATGGAGGAAGTTTTATTTCACACAGCAAAATATAACGTACTTCGCGGTAACTCTTACGTTGACCTGTCTCAAAAAATTAAAAACAAAAAATGTTGCATAAACGTAAAGAACTCCGATAACAAATGTTTCCAATGGGCTATTCTTTCTGCGATGTTTCCAGCAGAAAAAAATGCTCATCGCGTCGACAAGTATATTAGTCACGTATCAAAATTAAATTTTAATGGCATTGACTTTCCAGTTGCAGAAAATCAAATACCAAAGTTTGTTGGACAAAGTGATGTTTCAGTTAATGTGTTTGGTCTTGACGAGCGTGAAAATGTTTATCCCAGATACATCTCAGAAAAAACTGCACAAAACACAATAAACTTGCTGTTTTATAAAGGACATTATGTTTGGGTCAAAAGCTTTAACGGCCTAGTTGGCAGACAATATAATAAAGATAAAAATAAAAAATATTTTTGTTATCGTTGTTTACATGGTTTCTCTAAACCTGGACTTTTTCAAGATCATCTCAAACACCGTGTTAATGTTCATAAAATAACAATGCCAACAGATAAAGAAAAAATATTACAATTGAAAAATTATAATCATAAATTAAGTATTCCGTTTGTTATTTACGCCGACTTCGAGTGTCTACTTGTTCCTGTACTTGGTGCAGAAAATGATCCAAATAAATCAAGCACCAGAAAAATACAACAACATGTCCCCTGTGGAGTAGCTTATAAAGTAGTTTGTTGCGCTAACGATAATTTTTCAAGTCCAATAAAACTGTATAGGGGTGAAAATCCTGCCGTATGGTTACTAAAAAATTTAATAGATGATGTTAATAAAATCACCGACAAAATATCCAAAACAGCTTCAATAAAAATAGCACCCAAACAACATCTTGATTTTTCCGAGGCTGTTAATTGTCATATCTGCGAGAAACCAGTCCTCGGTCTCGATAAAGTGCGCGATCACTGTCATCTAACCGGCCAATATCGTGGAGCAGCACATAATAATTGTAATTTGAAATTTCATGCGCCAGATTTTATTCCTGTCGTTTTACATAACTGGTTATGATAGTCATATTATTGTCGAAGCATTTGGCGATGAGGAAATTAAACCTAAGCTAAGGTTAGGTAGTGTAATAAAATGTATTCCAAACAATTTTGATAAATATATGTCAGTTACGCTCGGCAAATTGCGTTTCATCGACAGTCTGCAATTTATGGCAGCGCCGCTGGATGAGCTTATAAAAGGTTGTAGCAGTTTTGGCAATCTACGAAGTTGCTTTGGTGGGGATTATGTCTACCTGACAATAAAAGGTGTCTTTCCGTAAGAGTACTTCGATGACTGGAGCAGATTTGATGAAACTTTTCTTCCTGACGAAGATAAATTTTACTCACAGGTAAAAGGTGAAGGTATATCCGACAACGAGTACAAATACGCACAAGAGACTTGGAATAAATTTGGTTGTGAGACACTTGGTGATTATCATGAGATTTACTTAAAAGCAGATGTGTTATTGTTAGCAGATGTTTTCGAGAGCTTTCGTAAAGTTAGTCATGAAAATTATGGATCAGACTCTTGTTGGTATTATTCTGCGCCAGGATTGTCGTGGGATGCTCTACTAAAAACAAGTAAGATAGAACTGGATCTCTTAACTGAAGTTGATATGTTTAATTTTATTGAAAAGGGGATTCGCGGCGGAATTAGCGTTAAAAAATGCGGTAGCTAATAATAAATACTTAAACAATTACGATACAAATTTACCGTCAAATTATATTATTTATCAGGACACTGATAATTTATATGGTTATGCAATGTCAGAGCCAATGCCGTGCAGTGGATTTCACTGGATAACTCCAGATCAATTTCTTAGCGAAATTGAGAAAAATCTCCCAGAAAATGTCAGTTATTTTGTTGAAGTTGATCTTGATTATCCAAGTTCCTTACATGATCTACATAACTACAATCCGTTTTTGTCAGTGATGATCGATTATAGATTATTATCGCCTGAACAACAGGCAATAACAACAGCAAAAAATTCGATCGTTAATAAACTAGTTCCAAATTTACTCAGCAAACGAAATTACGCGATAGATTACAAAAATTTAAAGCAAGCAGTCGACCACGGCTTAGTCCTTAGAAAGGTTCATCGCGTGCTAAAATTCAATCAATCACGGTGGATGGCAGATTATCTTGATTTAAATACCAAACGTGGCGCTATTGCTAAGACCGACATTGAGAAAAACTTTTTCAAGCTGATGAACATTACCCAGCACTGAAGTGATGCCTGCAAATGTTAGTAAAATAATAAATTAAGCTGCAAATAAAAAACTAGCAGAGTTGGCTGGTGTACCCCTGTCAGAAAAAGATAAAAAAATGTAACTGCTAGTCTGATAGCATGATGTGGTCTTCGTGTTATACCATAAGAAGTATACAAAAATGTTCAAACGTGTATCTGATCCAGCATTTTACATGTATGCGCTAGTTCTCAAGGATGAATCTGTGCGCGATTATCAGTATTATTCTTATGACGCACGTGTACCTAACGCACGTGGAAGAATCGAATTACAAGTTCATGATACAAGTAGATATTTCTTGTCCGCTCAGGCATTCATTGAGATCGAAGGTAGACTTTTGAAAGAAGATGATACAACGTATGGAATTGGTGATCGAGTTGGCTTTGTTAATGATGGCGTCATGGCGTTATTTAACAGTGCCACATACATCATTGACGGAAAGAATATTGAACATGCCTGGAAAACGTCGATGTTCCCACGACGATACTTGGTCTTGGAAGATAAAGCGATGATTACTCGAGATCAGCTGGTCCAACAATGATGATTGCAAAGGATACAATTGATTAACCCGAGAGCAGCAACATAAGACTGAATGCAGCTGGAACTGAAGTTGCATCAATGAATGAAAACTTCAACTTGGGATTCGCATCGCGTCGAACAATGTTAAACGGTGATGAAGAGTTCTCATGTGTGATTCCACTATCACATATATTTGGATTCTGCAGAAATGTTAGAAACGTTATATTTGGCGCTAAACACACCGTGGTACTTGTTAGAAAAGCCACCGACAATGATGCAATATGGCATGCTGCTGCCGTTAATGCAGGTAAAGTGATACCAACAAAACGTTTGTTGTGGATGCCAGTAATGACTCCATCGCTTGCCGAGGAACAACGCTTACTCTCGTTTATGAATCAAGGTGGTAAATCAACATTATCGTGGTTGACGATGACCACAGACAGTATTCAAAGCAAAGTTGCTGGTTTATTCACATGGCAGATAGCATCACAACATGGGGTGACAACACCACGACATATTGTTACGTGTAGGCTCGCACAAATGTAACAAAAGAAAAGAGTGAAGTCAACAAGCATTGTAAATTTTAACAAAATAATTTATTTCCATTAGTTGCTTTTTACTGACAGGCACAGGGAAATCAGTGATAGCCTTGACCTTAGCATCTATAGGTTTAACTTGACCATGTCCCACAGTATGTCCTAGAAATGTCACACAAGCACGGCAAAACTCGCTTTTAGATAAATTGATTCTCAAACTTGAATCAGTGAGTCTGTCGAAGAATTTCCGAATCGTTGCTAGATGGTCTTTCCAGGTGTTGTTGTAGATGATGACATCATCGATGTAAGCATCACAATTATCTAGACCAGAGGTAATCATATGCGTTAAAAGTTGAAAAGTACTTGGCGAACCATTCATCCTAAATGGCATCACTTTATACTGAGTCCATCTGGAGTCACAAATGCCGAAATTTCCTTTGCCCTTTCCGTTAGTGGAATTTGCCAAAATCCTTTCAGAAGGTCAAATTTCGTGAAGTACTTGGCATTTCCAATTTTATCAATACAGTCATCAATTCTTGGCAATGGAAATGAATCTGTTTTTGTCACACTGTTCACCGTCCTGTAATCAGTGCATATACGGAAAGTTTTATCTGGTTTCGGAACAAGTATACATGGTGAATTCCAATCACTTTTACTGGGCTCCATGAAATCGTTCTCCAGCAAATACTGAATTTCCTTTTTCAAGTATTGCTGTTTGAGAGGGTTCATCCTGTATGGGTGTTGTTTCACAGGTTTTGAATCTACAATTTCAACGTCATGAAAAATTTTGTTTGTCCTCGTAGGAATATCTGGCAACAAATGCTCATATTCGAATAATAACTGTTTAAGTTCATTCTTATCTTGTTGTTGCAAATGTAAACGTTTCTGGTCTAGATTTGTCATAATTTCCGAGTTCCGAGATCAACAGAGTCCGATTGAATTTCTTAATTAAATCCTCAGTTGGTGGGACAGGTACAACTAAATTAATTGCATGATTTGCTTGACTATATCTATCAATATACTCCCTTAGCATGTTAATATGGCAAAGTTATTTTTGTTTTCGCCTACCAGGAGTATTTATTATGTAATTTAAATCATTTCCGTTCCTCTCAATAGTGTATGGACCATAATACTTGGCCTGAAGCGGATTATGTGGAATGGGCAAGAGAGCTAGAACTCTATCACCAGGCTGAAAACGCCTATCCCTTGAGTTTTTATCGTATCTTGATTTCATTTTTAACTGAGTAGAGTGCAGATTTGCTCTTGCGACCATACAAGCCTTTGACAACTTATACTTAAAATCAGAAACATAATCAAGAAGATTGAGTTCAGTATCTTCATTAGAATGAAGTTTCTCTTTCAACAATCTCAATGGTCCACGCACAGTATGTCCGAAAACTAGTTCAAAGGGACTGAATCCTAAAGATTCTTGAACGGACTCCCTAACAACAAACAAAAGTAAATGAATGCCTTCATCCCAATCTTTACCAATATCAAAGCAATGTGATCAAATCAGATTTTTCAAAATCTGATGAAATCCTTCTAAAGCCCCTTGGCTCTCAGGGTGGTAGAAGATTTAAATTGTTGAATGCCTAATTCGTGCATAGGTTGCTGGAAAATTCCAGAAATTAAATTTGACCATTGATCTGATTGGACAGATTTGGGAAGGCCAAATTGAGTAAAAAACTTTATCAAATCTGTTACTATGGTTTTTGTTAATATTCCTCAAAGGAATTGCCTCTGGGAATCTTGTTGACGCACATAAAATGGTCAATAAATATTGGTTGCCTGACTTGGTCTTAGGTAAGGGTCCAACACAATCTACCATAATTCTGCTAAATGGTTCGTCAAATGCAGATGAGCCTTAGGTATTTTTTGGCTGGGTTTCCTACCATTTGACAAGTATGACAAGATCTACAAAATTTACAAACATCACTTTTGATTTTTGGCCAAATAAAAGTGAGTCAAGATCTTGTGATAAGTTTTATTTATCCCTAAATGACCAGCCAGAGGAGTTTCATGGGCCAAACTAAGTATTTCCTGTCTGTAAGATTTTGGAACTACAATCTGATAGTTCATTGACCTCTCGTCACCAGCAGGTACCTCGGGAGGTCTCCATTTTCTCATGAGAATTCCATTTTTAATGAAATAACAGACAGGTACTTCAGTTGCTTCGGTTTCACTAATGGCCCTCTGAAACAAACAGGAGATCTCAGGATCTTATTTCTGTTCGACGACAAGTGATTGTCGTTTGTCACCCTGATTAGATAAAAGAGAATGAGTAGTCAAAAGAGGATCACTGTGATCAATACCTTTTGATTGATCCAAATTAGGAGTCAAAGTGACCTCATCAAAAGCCTGACCAATACATGTGTCAGCTAAAGGAATACTTTCCTTATCAAAATCATTCTCAAGAGCTTTCTTTGCCATAGCTCTGATAACTGCACAAGCTGGGTATAAATCAGGGAATTCTTTTTCAATAGGATCAACGTTCTGATCCAAAGAAGGCTTGTCAGTTACAAGTGGATTAACAACAACCTTGTCTTCAGCTTGGTCGTTGCCTAGTAATAAATGAATGCCCTCAACGGGTAAAGTAGACACTATATCGACTGTCACAGGTCCTGAAACTAAGTCTGATGACAAATTTACAGAATGGAAAGGAACATTAACAAAGCCGCACTCTACTCCCTGAATAAGAACACTCTCATTAGAACAGGAATTCTCAGAAAAAGGCAAAGTACCTGATAATAAAAGACCCTGAGAAGCTCCTGTATCCCTTAAGATTTTAATAGGGATAGGATTGGCCAAATCACTCAAGACTGATATAGAACCCTTCGACATGAATGGTTCATAATTCTCCATAATAAAATCAGACTGGGGTTTATTAGACCCAACAAATGTATTGCTTTCAATACATGACCATGACCCTGACCTCTTAGAAATAAGAGCAATTGGGATAAGTCTATGTTGATTCTGATGCCTATATTTCAATTTGAAGCAATCAGAAATGACGTGTCCTTTATTCTTGAAATAGGTACACGTAGGAATAGACAAGGATTTTGAATCAAGTTTATCAGAAGTTTGATTTTTAGAAGTTGTGCCAGATTAAGTTTTAGAAGGAGTTGTATTAGGCTGAAACACCCTTCTACTAGTAGACTGCTGAGTGAATGATTTCACAGGAAATTTGCCTACAACAGGAACTTTATGAGTTATGGAATACTTGTCAGCAGCAAGAGTAGCATTTTCCAAGGTTTCGATCTCACGAGCTTCATAATGAGTTTTAATGTCATGAGGAACACAGTTCTTGAAGTCTTCAAGTAATACAAGTTGTTCGAGACTTTCATAATCATGTTCAACTTTCTCGGCTAAACACCATCTCTTAAATAACTGCTCTTTTTCTCGTGCAAATTCAACATAAGTTTGTCCAGCTTCTTTTTTTTATAGTTTCTG
>JAECUM010036062.1:0-58497 GCA_016617855.1 Megalonaias nervosa
AGAATCTCGCCAAATAACAATAATGCTTCTGTTAAGCACAATATTTGGATTTTTCCGCGATCGCAACAAAGTTTTTCGTGGACTAAAACATACTCTTATTTTAGATCGAGCGGAACAAAATGATTGTATGCTGCATGCTGATGGAGTAGCTGTAGGACAGATTTCAATTTCCAGACTTGCGCTTTGTATGTCACGAGTTGTTTCATCGGTGACTATAATGATGGAACTCGAGGCAGTGTTGACCGCGTACACGAGGAAGATATATTTTCAGAAAAACAAAATTTATCAAACAGCAATTCCTAACTCAAATGATTACACGTGGCGTGTTACAACCGCTGCCAGCGAACAATTTACCGCAACACTTGTTTGCTGTATTTCAACGACATGTGCGTCACGGTGATCAAGAAGTAAACAATTCCGTATTCTATAACCCTGATGTCAGACGAATCTTTGTTAGGATATCCCGAACGTGCAATCGAATGCAACTTTGCCGATAATGAAACAAAAAACATTACACGAGCTTACATGTACCTCATGGAAGCAAATACAAAAATAACAGGACGCTGATAGTGGAAGCCAAATATCCGTCGAGGAGTTTCGTGCGATCTACCCGATTTTTTACTTCTACGTATCAAAACAATCTGAACCAGCTATAGGATCTACATGTGATATTGAAATTACGTGGACGCTTGGCGTACTACCAGCTGAAGTGTATAACGTATATGCGCTAGTCGTCAGTGATAGATTCTTAACAATTGACGCAGCCAAAGGAAGAATGACTGTCCAAGTTTGAAAGTAAAGTGCTTTTGCACTTCGCAACAAATATTATGTAACAAAGAAGTATAATGAAAACCAAACACACAACTCGAGAAATATATCTAACGCCTGGCCAAGTTGAAAAATTATCAACAGCGCTCGCTAAACGTAATTCTGTTTCCTTAAAGATATCTCCAAGGATGGAGTCGTTGACAAATCCGCTACAGACAACGTCGCCGACAAATAAAACAGCAATCAAAGTAGTGTTGACGCAACAACAACTAAATAAACTCAATCGCAAAGCGATCGAAGGAAAATGGTTTGTTCTTAAATTATCCGTTGCACAAGTAACAGAGATGTCAAAACACGGCTGTTTTCTTGTACCAGCACTTTCCGTGTTAGCTAGCGCAATACCAAAAATTTACCTGTGCTAGGAACACTTGGACTAGCAGCAGCATCAGGGGCAGTATCCGGAGCAACTAAAAGAGCAGTATCCGGAGACGGTATCAAACAGATCTATCGTTGGTATAGTGTTATGTAATAATAAAAAATAAATGCCAGAGCCAACGACAAAGCCGTCGACGAAAAGAAGATCGTCAACAACTAAAGAAAACAACGACAAGGCTTCCTCGGTCAACAAAAGAAGGAGGATTTCTTCCCATCGCTCCACTCCTAGCAGGATAAGCGGGAAGTATACTTCCAAATCAACTAGGAATCGGACGCGGGATGACTCTACCGGGGATCAGACGCCGTTGAGTAATTTTGATATACTTGAAAAATTAAAATCTGAGGCCAAAAAAGGATTTCGTGGAGTGTCTTCTAAAGACGAACTTGATGATCTACCAGCAGGTGGTTCGTGTATTGTAAATATACAAAACTTTAATAATTGATATGGGACTCATTGGGTTGCTGTCTATGATAATAATTATTTTGATTCGTTCGGACTTCCTCCGAGCGATCTTATCAAAAGAAATATATTTTAAAAAATTTTAAAAATAAATTACTCATCTAATCAACTACAGCCGATTGGAACATCATCCTGTGGATATTATTGTATTATGTTTATCAAACATATGTCCCGAGTAAAAGCTCCGGAGATTACGATTTTTTAAAGTTTATTTTGCAATTCGATAGGTATCCGAGCAAAAACAATGATAACATCGCGCGACAACATTAATTTTGTGTGACAATCGAATATAACAATGACGCAGTCAACAACATATTGCCTCAAATGTAAAACCAAAACGCCTAAAACTGACGAGCGAAATGGAACCTCCCCCAAAAAGAAACAACAAATAATGTTATAAAGTATTTGTGCTGTTTGCGGTAGAAAACAAAGTATATTTCTTGCTACGTCAACCCCAGATAAAACCCCTTCGTTGACGACTCCACCACAGCAACCTTTGTTGCTGGGATCTGGAGTAGATAGAGTTATTTTTGTCGATGATTAAAAACAAAATAATGAAACGACAACAAAGTTGTTGTAGTTGTGATTGTGATAAAGATCCTTGTATCGAACAAGATAAAATTGTTACTTATTGTCAATTCTGCAATCGCCGTGAGGCAATTGGCTCTGGGATGGATATACATAAACTTATTGGTAAGTTACCGAAACCAAAAGGAGGTTGGACATTGCCCGGGCAAAAATACGCTGGGCCGTATAATCCACTAGATAAACAACTAGATGAAAATGATAATCCATTAACAGGACAAGAGCCTTACAATCAAGTTGATGCAATAGCAATGCCTCACGACATCTGTTATCGTGATAACGAACAAGATAAGCACGGATGCGATAAAATAATGCTAGATGAACCTAATGATATGAAACCTGTAAATCTGCGAGAGATTTGATAGAAGGCTAGTGCAAGTATTAATTGGAACAAAATATAAACTCAGACTCGGAAAAGAATTGTATAATGATAGCATGCAATCGCTTGCATCAGAATTACACAAACCTAAAACAAAGTTTCCGCGACGTGAGGTTGTCGCGAATGCCGTTGATGATATCTGGGCACTAGATTTGGTTGATACGTCAAATCTTGCTCAGTTCCACGTTGGCGCTGATGACGCTCCAAAGAAGTATCTCTTTAACGTTATTGATGTTTTTAGCAAATACGCCTTTAGTATACCCGTTTCAGATAAAACAGGAACATCGATAACTGATGCACTAAACCAAATCATTATTAACACTGACAGAAAACCAAATAAAATTTGAACTGATCATGGAGCAGAGTTTTGTAATTAAAAAAATGTGAGCAGTTTTTGGAAAAAATAACATAAAAAAATATGTCACAGGAGCGAAGGAAAAAGCGTTGTCGTTGAAAGATTTAATCGTACACTAAACGAGATGATCCATAAACATTTCACAGCTAAAAACACGAGCAGGTATATTGATGATCTTCCAAAAATTGTTGATAAATACAATAACACAAAACATAAATCTATAAAAATGTCACCAAACGACTCAATTAAAAATCCAATACTAGCAAACGAAAATATGTACCGGCGAGATAAATTTAAAGTTGGTGATAAGGTTAGAATATCCCTGACAAAGAAAGTATTTGAAAAAGGACTTACTCCAAACTGGACCGAAGAAGTATTTGTAGTTGATAAAGTACTTTTAACAATATCTGTAACGTACGCGCTAAAGGATCCTGCCGGGGAATTAGTAATTGGTAGTTTTTACGAACAAGAACTACAGAAAACTGAACGAGATGTTTACGTTATCGAACGAGTAATCAAAAAGCGTGGCAATAAAAGCCTAGTCAAGTGGCGCGGGTACAGCGATAAATTTAATAGCTGGATACCAACCAAACTGCTAAACGAGCTTAATATTGTGAAATAATGTTTTTGTAAATTTTCTCATAATTGCATAGGACAGATTTACATTTTACTGGCTTACATAATGATATCAAATATCGTCGGCGATCGTCAGAAATCGTCATCAGAATAAATATCTTAACAAATATGAAATCAAATTTTATATTGTTCTGTCGGTCTGGAATTTTAATGTTTAAGAACGGCTTTATCAGCTGCCAAAACAATTGATTCTCGTCTACTGTAAAATTGAATTAAAAATTTCTTTTGTGATCTGATACTTAACATTGTATTGTCCACTTGTCGGTCTTCATATTTTTTTTTTATCTCACGACATTGTTGCGGTGACATCGTCTTCGATGACGTTGACATCGAAATCGCTAACGTCTGCGGCTTCTTGTGCTATGTCTAAAGTTGTTTCCGCTGGTGTTGATGATGTATCATAAATACATTTTAGTTTTTCGAGAAGACTCATATTATATAATTTTGTATAACTTTAATTAATAGAAGATGGATAAGGTGAGATATATCGAGCAGGTGAAGGTATAGAGCATTAGTGCCCTTAAGGAAGCAGTAAAATAAAGTATTGTCAGGAGAAAAAATATTTCAGTGAAAAATTGTTTTTAGTTCACGGCGGAAAAGATAAAATTTTATTGACCTAATCGGAAAGTAAACAATTATACGATAATAAAAAAATTCGAATAGTATATGATAGAGAAGCTATCATGTTGTGATGTCATAGCTGCATCAGCCGAGATGAGCTTGCTAAAATATTACAATCAGTTCAGTTATCATACCAAAATGCTATTTTGTCAAAGGTTGATGGTGATGTTGCCAAACTTGTGACACCATCAGCAGATCTCTTGACGGTTGCTGGTTTATCTTATAGTATTGATCAGCAGTTGAAATTGATTTGAATTTTAGTTCCTCATCTGTTTCAGTATTTACCGCGATGATAGGTTTAGCCGGGCATCTAAAATTGATACTACCACCTCGTCCTCGTTTTGTATTTTCTTTTGATTATTGGTGTGGTCCCTCTCTGATTAACATCATCTGAGGGACCCCCTAGTGTCGAAAGTTAAAGAGTTTTACTGTGTCTTGCTTTTCTAGTATGTATGTGCTATTTGCATTTCTTTTATTCAATTTTAGTTTTATAAATTTTGTCTAGGGATTAAACACCGTCCTTATTCTAGTGTTATAAATACAAAAATCTCCTCCTCCCGTGCTGGATTTGGAGTACATTTAGATTTTGTGATCCTTGCCAAGGATCTGTGATGCCCTGTGTATGCTATGTGTGTCTGCTATTTGTTGTGCAAGCTATATTTGTGTTTTTGTTGTTGTTGTTATTGTGGGGCTTAACGCCATTTTTCAGCACACGATAGGCTATACATGGCGGCCAGTATTAATGGTGGAGGAAGAAACCGGGAAATCCCCGGAAAGAACCACCGACCCACGAGAAGCTACTAGCAAGCTTTCTCACATATCCACATTCGCCGAATCTTAGACTCGAACCCACGCAGACAGAGGTGAGATGGCAGTGATCCGTAACGGAAAGCGCTTTAGACCACTCGGCCACTCGGGGCCCCGTTTGTGTTTTTGTAAGGGCTGGCTAAAGTGATAAAATTGTTGTAGTTGTTGTTTACTTTTAGTGGCTCCTTCACTCGGGAAATCAGTTGTGATGTAAGATCGATACTGACTTCCCGGTTTCGGAACCTTTCGCGTTTTAGTGTGTGTTTAGGGAAGATAGTTTAGATCATAGACAGTGTAGAGTAGGTGTAGGTATATGTGTTCATGGGGAGATCTGGAGCGGCCCGTGCTACCCCACATTAGTCCCGTAGCTTTGGCGCCGCCCCTTTGTCTCCCCTTTGTTTTGGTACCTTGGATAGATCTCACAGGTATATTGTCTATAGAGGATGTAAAGTCATCCTTAGTTATATTCTCGTACTGTTTTCATAATACTATTAATAAAATATATTATTTTGTGAAACATTTTATTGTCATTTATCTCATTCATATATAGCAAATGTGGGTCTTCAAATTTCCCATATTTCATTATGATTTCATTTTTAATTTCTTGTCCCTCTATATTGTTTTTAGGACACTCTAGTATTAAGTGTTTTTTTGAGTCAATATGTCTGTTGCATAGCCTGCACTTTGGTAGACTAGTCGTTAGATGCCTGATGAAGGCAGCTTCGTCAGTCATCCATTTATCATGCAGATAGGTATATATTCTGCATTGTATGGCAGGCGATTTAATACCTGACCATTTAGCCCATATCATTTCCCAGTTAAGTCCCGTGTTTCGGAGTTCGACCTCTTGCTTGTCTTGGATAAGTGTATCATTTAACTCTTTGTAAATATCTTTGTTTTTATCCCATAGTATACTATTGTTTCTGTATCTATAAATTAGATCTTTAACTCTTCTATAATTTTTTTTGTTTTTTTTTGTTTTTGGAGGGTGCTCTCCCTGGTTGATCTTTTCAGACCATTTAGGGAGGACCTCCTGCCCTACTTGTATTGGTTGTGCTATATTATTTGTTAGTTTATTTTATTGTTCTCTGTTCTGTTAAGGTTTGTATAATTATATATATATATATATATTTAATTTTTTTTTTTTTTTTTTTTTTTCGCTCTATAATCCTCTAGGCTGATTGCCTTTCTTTGAAATTCTTTCCTTTGAGATTCTCTGTTCAAGGATATTGCTCTTTTTTCTTTCTCATTTCTTGCCTCTCTGAGCAGTTCTAGGATTTCTGGTTCCGATGGCGTCCTAGGGGTTGAGGCTGATCTCTTTCTTTTTTGCGGTAAGATTGGGGTTGAAGAATCTCCCTCTACATCTTCTTGCATCTTTGGTGGCGATTCCATTATCACCGATTCTTCTATCGTTTTGTTTGTTTGATAGGTCAAAATATCTGAATTGTCCAGTAATTCTTTTCCAGAATTTGATTCTTGTGATCCAAAGGAATTTGTTTTATTTCCCACTTGTTGACTTTCCTTTATCTTCTTCTCCTTTTCTCTCTGCAATCTTCTTGCTCTTGCTTTGGCTTTCTTTTTTTTCTTTTATTTTTTCAGCAGAACTAGTCTGACTTGCATCCTTCCATGCTTCTGTCTCTTTGGGTGTGTTACCCAAGCTTGATTCCAAGCTGTCAGTCAGAGTCATGGTTTTTATCTCAGTAGTCTCTTGGTTGGTTTTCTGTTTTTTTTCACCTGGTTCTGCATTCCCTATTATTTCTACCGGCTCTGGCACATCCTCTGCTGCAGATTCTTGCACTTTTTAGCTTACTGTTACCGCCGCATATGTATTCTTTATGGTACCTTGAGTCGTTCCCTGTTACGAACAGTCTCTCTGTAGGTGTCCTAGGTTGCCACACTTGTAGCATTCTCTCACATTTTGGCAGCCTTTATACCAAGTTTTTACTAGGAAGCCCATGACATAGAAATTTGCAGGTATCTTCCTAGCTTCCATTTCAGATAGGGTGACTATTCTCACCCCAGTCAGGACGTCGGGAAAACCCCAGTATGTAGCCATCTGCTGTCCTATGGGTTTTATCCCAAATTTGCGCTCTATTTTTTTCTAATAGTTTCTTGGTTGGCACTTCCAAAGGGAGTCCAGATATGTGTACTTCTATGGATTTCTCGCCTAATTTCTTAATTTGGGGTGGCGGAGTATAGATTTTCACTTCTTTCCCTTTAATGTCGAAAACTTGTCCATTCTTGTACATGGGTTTCTCGCCCTGAGGGAATATAAAAAGGAGTCCTCGCCCTCCGTTTTGTATGCCCTGTATGTTTTCTGGCTTCAGTCTCTTTGCCACTAGAGACTAAGATTTCCGCAGGCCTAGGCCTTTCCTTTTCTGTAAAGTTGGTTAAGTCCACAACTTGACATCCTGGTTTTCTATATGCCAGTAGCAGTCTTCCCTGGTTAGTTAGTTTCATTTCCGTGGGGAAGTAGATATTAATTCTTCCCCCTTACAATTTATTTGTCATGGCAGTTACAGTGGCCATCTTGAGCTACAAGGATTGCCCACTGTTTCTGTGCCAATTTAAATTGCACAAACCTGAAAATGTGTAAAAACACAGAAAACAAGGTTTATCACTAATCGAATAAAACAGTTTCTCCAAAAACTGTAATAATAATACTGATATTAACTTCTACCTGTGAGATCTAGAATTCTTAGTGGAAATCCTAAGAATATTTGTATAATTCACACTTCTGTGAGCACAAATCACGAGATTTATTTAGGAATGACTTGACTCCCGCTCGCTTGCTTGGGCGGCATTGTAATGTACTCTGTGTACTGTACTGAAGAAAAAAAGATGCTTTTAGATGCCTACAGACTATTTTCTTTTGACGTGACAAGTTCTAGATTTTCTAGACGATTGTCGGTTTTAATACGGTTGATATGATCTATTTCTAAACCATCTGGAATAGGTCCATTAAACGTTTCATACAAAAATCGATGGCTATGATAATTAATAAAGTCTGTTTTGTATTCCTCGAACAGTTATTTTATTTATTTATTTTTTTCTCTTTCTTACGATTCCTTCGTCAGTGGCCTCGTAAAGATCAAATCCCGGACGAGGTTGAAACTCATCTTGGAAAGATATGTTTGCGATGTTATCATGTGTAACCGCGCCGCTGACATAATATACTCATTGCCCTTCTGGAATATTATCACAAAACAATGTATAAATAAAATCCTTCTTCAGTATTTCAGTTCGATTGTTATCTCCCTCCGATTGTATGCTGATCTTATAACCAGCTGGTGTTGCTTTACCAAACGGTTGTCCGTATTTGACGTGTATCACCAACCCTAACATATTCCCCGCGTACAGGTTGTATTTAGGGTGAACATAATAATACTCCTGCTCACTTGCGGTTCTCATCATTAAATACTGTGCCATTATTCTTATAAGAAATCCATTTGTTTAATTGTACGTATTTTGCTTATCCCTTCGACAGGTGTATAGTGCAGTGCACTATAAATATAATACCTGTTGAACACTCAATTAGACATTTGATAGTACAGTATATAACAATGCTGAAGTTACGTGATATAGCAAAAAAGAGCCTTATAGGAGAACCTACAAAAATAGCTACTGCTTTTGCTGGATTCGATAACAGCTATCGATCTGATAAAAAATCGTTTTAGTAAATTTCACCTCCATAAATCTTTTTCATTTCCTAGAACCAACTATAAAACGTGAACTTGAAAAATATAAAGGTATGAAAATCCTGGTTCAGTATAAGGATATATTTTCTAAATTACACGTGAAAGAAGAGTCGACTGACGAGGAAATTGCAGATCCTTTTATTAACGCAAAATCCAAGAGTGTTTTGCTTGGAACTAATCTTTTATTGCTGGCCGATAAAATACACCAGGAAATTTGGGAAAATATAGAAGAGTATACCGAATCAGGTTCTGGTTGGAAGTTTGAGATGATTACTGAAATTTTATTTCACACAATGAAATATAACGTATTACGTGGTAGTTCATATACTGACCTGCCACAAAAAATGAAAACAAAAAATGCTGTATTAACGTCAGGAACTTTGATCATAAATGCTTCCAGTGGGCCATTCTATCTGCGATGTTTGCAGCAAAAGAACACTCCGATCGTGTTGACAAGTATTTTGCTCATGTATCAAAATTAAATTTTACTGGTATTGACTTTCCAGTTGCAGAAAATCAAATACCAAAGTTTGAAAAGCAAAATAATATTTCAGTTAATGTGTTTGGTCTTGATGAGCATGAAAACGTCTATCCAAGATATATTTCTGAAACAGCCTCGCGATCGACAATAAACTTACTGTTTTATAAAAATCATTACGTATGGATCAAAAACTTCAACGGACTTGTTGGTAGACAGTACAGTAAACAAAAACAAAATAAAAAGTACTTCTGCTATCGTTGTTTGCATGGTTGTTCTGACAATGAAAAACTACAAAAGCATTTACAGTACTATATTGATGTACAACGAATAACAATGCCAGGCGAGGATGAAAAAATTCTTCGGTTCGTCAATCATAAACATAAACTAAAAATTCCTTTTGTTATTTACGTCGACTTCGAGTGTTTACTTCAGCCTGTGCTCGGCGCAGAAAATAATCCTAACCAATCGAGCACAAGAAAAACTGAAAATCATGTTCCATGTTTAGTCGCGTATAAGATAGTTTGTTGTATTGATCCGAGTTTATCCAAACCGATTAAAATATATCGCGGTAAAGATCCAGCTGTTTGGCTTCTCAAGCAATTGACTGGCGAAGTTGATGATATATTTAATCGTTTAAGAAGAATCGTTCCAATGGTAAAATTAACGGTCCAGCAGGAAATTGATCACGAACAAGCGGAATTTTATTATACTTGTGCAGAAGTCTTTGACACAAAACGTGTATCACCAGCGCCTGGCAATGAAAAGGTACGTGATCATTGGCATTCGACCGGACAATATCGTGGAACGGCTCACGATAAGTGTAATCTAAAGTTTCATGCTTCAGATTTTATTCCAGTTGTTCTTCACAATTTCAAAGAATATGACAGTCACATTATCGTAGAAGCTTTTGGTGATCCTGAAATAACGTCTCGTTTAAAACTTGATAACGTTATCAAGTGTATCCCAAATAATTTTGAAAAGTATACGTCAGTTACTTTAGGTAAGTTGCGTTTTAACGACAACCTACAGTTGATCGCAGCATCGTTAGATGAGCTGCTGAACGGCTGTAGCGAGTTTTATAACCTACAAGATCGTTTAGGCGCCAAAGCAAGTTTGTTAATAAAAAAGGAGTGTTTCCATACGAGTATCTCGACGATTGCAGTAAATTTGACGAAACTTCTTTGCCCGACAAGAATAAATTTTATTCGCAGCTAAAAAACGAAAATATAACCAACGATGAGTACAATTATGCACAATATATTTGGAAAGAATTCAGTGGCAAAACATTTGGCGATTATCATGATTTGTATTTGAAAACGGATGTATTAGTGCTAGCAGATGTATTTGAAAGCTTTCGAAAAGCAAGCTATAACAATTATGGACTAGATCCTTGTTGGTATTACGCTGCTCCTGGGTTATCTTGGGATGCTCTGTTAAAGTTTAGTAAGGTAGAGCTAGAATTACTAACAGACGTTGACATGTTTAACTTTATCGAAAAAGGTATTCATGGTGGTATTAGCGTTATAACAAAAAATATTCCGAAGGAAGCAATAAATACATGTTGAATTATAATCCTAACAAACCATCGAAATACGTCATTTATCTAGAAGTAAATAATTTGTATGGTTATGCAATGTCAGAACCAATGCCGTTTGGTGGATTTCGTTGTATTACACCTAACCAGTTTCTGGCGGAGACAGAAAAAAAGATACTTGACGATATTTCATATTTCGTTGAAGTTGATCTTGACTATCCTGCTTCATTACATGATTTACACAACAATTATCCTTTTTGTGTGGAATCAATGATAATCGATTACAGATTGTTATCTCAGGAACAACAAGCAATAGCATCACCAAGGCAAAATTCTATTGTAAAAAAAACTAGTCCCAAATTTACTTGACAAGCGAAATTATATTTTGCATTACAAAGTTTTAAAACAAGCAGTAGATGCTGGTCTTGTGTTGAGGAAAGTTCATCGTGTGTTAAAATTCAATCAGTCACCGTGGATGAGAGGTTCTATTAGCTCAAATACCTCAAGGAGAGCTGTAGCTAAAACCGATTTAGAGTAAAACTTCTTTGAGCTTATGAACAACTCCGTCTTTGGTAAGTCCATGGAAAATTTGAAAAAGCGAGTGAACATCTTGCTAGTTAATGATATCAACTGCCGAAACAAATTTGTGTCAGACGATGATATTGTCAGCATGAAAATTTTTAATGAGAATCTTGTCACGATACAACGAAGAAAAACAAATTTGAAACTGAATAAGCCGATTTATGTTAATGCTTCTGTACTTGATTTGTCAAAGTGGCTCATGTACGGTTTTCATTATAATTTTGTTAAGAAGCAGTGGCCGTCAAGTAGATTATTGTTTACTGATACTGACTCGCTTGTTTATAAAATAGAGACCGAGGATGTATATCAGGATATTTTTAATAGCCGACATCTGTTTGATCTTTCCGATTATCCTCGAGACAGTAAATTTCATGATGATACAAATAAAAGGTTTTCGGTCGGTTTAAAGCCGAAATGAATTCACATATTATCAAATACTTTATTGGGTTGCGAAGTAAAATGTACGCCGGTGTTGCTTGACAATAATAAAACAACAAAAAAAAAGCAAAAGGTTTGCTTCGCGATTTTGTCAAAAAATTTTATTGAGTTTCATGATTACAAGTAAGCACTTGATGGAGGTGTTAGTTTATAAGGGCAATGACTGTTCGAACAAAGCATCATAAACTTGAAACAGATGTTATATTCAAACGTGGATTAAGTAATTTTGATGACAGACGTTATTGCGAAAACGGAATAGATAGGTTTGCACTTGGGTACTGTCGCGACGACAAATCTATACTTGATATTATCTTTTCATCTGACGATAAATTTAACGATAAGTCTATACTTGACATTATCTTCTCCGACTAGAGTATGAAATTTTATCTAAACTTTAGAAATAATGTTCGAAAATATGACAGTGACAAATACCAACCATAGCAAGAGCAAATATCTAATGATAGACGGTAAACAGTTGACAGTTGCAATTAACAATGCAACATCAGGAATATGTTTCATCGGCCGTGACAGACTAAAACTTTCACTTACCAGATGTGGCAACAGCGAGTATTTCAATTATCTCGAGAAATTAAGCCAGGAATTGTCAGCAGGATTTAATAACTTTCATGATCCAATCAGTCAACAAAAATATACTAAACTTACCATTGATCTTGATCGATCAAAAGTATTTTCTATCGACAAAAAATATCCTCTTGATAAACTAGAAACGAAAGATTTATTTGAGTCTCGTCGTTGTGTGAGCGGTAGAATAAAGTGTAGTTTTTATTATCGTGATGACAAAATATTTCTAATATTCACAGTTGAAACACTGATAATCGGTGATGAGGTATGAAATTTTGTCTTAACTTTAGAAATAAAATCGGCTTTGCCGCCAACCTGATGGAGGTGGTCGGGGGTAGTCTGAAAAATGTGTTTTTGTATTTGTTTGGAGAGGATGGGGGTCCTTCTGGACAGGGGAGATAGAGTCTCTGGTCCAGAAACCGCATATTTAACCTACTACTGGGCCAGTGTCTTCCCTCCAAGTATTCATTCCACTCTCAATCCTACCAGAAAGGTGGAAAAGCCAACACAGATCGAACTTTGCGAGGTGTCATAAGAAGGTTTTCTTCAGAGAAGCCGACGGACTACTCCCCCTCCTTTCGACATAAAAGTGAAGATACTTACTATATCTGTCAGAAGAAAGGGCATTGGTGTTCTGAATGTCCACAAAGTCAAAGCAAGACAAGCGTTAAAAGAGACAAACGTCAAGACACCTGTTATCATTGTCAAGAGAAAGGACATTGGTCTTCAGACTGCCCTAAGAAACAACAGCAGCAGGAGGCAGAGGGGGTTCAGAACAGGAAGAAGAAGAGATACCTTCCAAAACGGAATAGCCCAGACACGTCAAGAAAGACAAGAAAAGTAGACGAGAAGAAAGTGAAGAAGAAATGGAAAAACCTGTGACAGTGAAGAAATTCAAAAAAAGGAGAGAGTGAAAAGACAAAGAAGAAGAAAATGAACTTTTTAAAATGATGTGTTGTGAAATTGGATTGTAAATTTGTACCAGAGAATAGATCTGAAAGAAAAACGTAAGTGTCTCTTGGTTTTGATTTTTATCATAAGGAACTACACTCACGAACTCACACACGTCCGTCATGGGGCAAAAAAAAGGATTTAGAGTTTTAATTGATTTTGGCAAATGAATACTATTTCTTTTCGAAATAGGTGGGTGGCCCTGAAAAGGACCGTTATGTGTGTTTTTTTTTTTTTTTTTTTTTTTTTTTGTAAAAAAACCAAACAAACTCAGGAACTTAAGGTAGTGCGCTTTAACTGCCTTATCCCTTTGCCATGGCCAGGACCTTCTTCTGGACCTGCTACTGTCGATGATTTGGTAGAAATCACTAGTGTTGGTATCTCAGGCGTAGTTGGTGTGTGGACAGGGTTGGACTGTTTGGCTTGGGAAGGTCTTTTTCTCTTGGGTCGTATTAAAGAAGTCTGATACATTTCTTTCAGACTCCTTAACTCTGCTAAAATGTCTAAGTGTACCGTCACCGTTTGACTTTCATTATCCTCCTTCTCTCCTAGACCTTGTTTCTTCTCTGCTTCTTCTTCTTCCAGTCGCTTCCTTCTTACCTCTTCTTCTTCTCGCTGTTGCTGTTGAATGAGAAAGACTTGTTCTGCTTCTTTCTGCTGTTGCAAAAACTTCCCCAATTCTTCTTTCTGCCTCCGTTTAAAATCCTCAACGTGTGATAAGGAAGGAGAAGGCGGCGAAGGTACTGGTACGGGAACAAATTTCTTGTGAAAAAGAGAGAAAATCAACTAAATCCCAATTAAAATCGGTCTCTTCTGGAAGTAGGACTGTGTTTGCTTTGGTAGCCGCTGTTATACCATCACTTCTCGTCTCCACGGCAGGTGCACCCCAATTCATCATCTTTTTTGTTTCCGTCATGTTCTAACTCTGTCGAATTGATCGACTGCGCACAGACGCTAGCGCACCTATATAGGGAATGTGATGTCACAGGTAGCTCTCTTCGGATTGGAAGACAATCTCCGCCCTGTGACTGAATTTCGTAACGCGTGTTTGGATTGGTGAAAGAACTCGATCCGTTTCGATCCGCTCTTCCACTATAAATAACCGCGGTTCATTTCATTCCCTTCACCTGTTCTCGTCATAAGATGTGGACTAAAGTAGAATCATCTACCCTTCTATCGTCGATGCTGTTCCACCCGGAGTATCCAATATATGTCAAATCATCATGGGCTATCACCCAGATGACAGATACAGCCCTTTTGGAAACGAAGAATCTATGTAGAGAGGCAAGGTTGTCTGATGAGGGTCTTATTCTACGGCCCAGAGGTCAGACAAAGTTTGTGGAACAGAAGAAGATCAGTGCGATGCCCTCTATGTTAACTGAATGGTGTTAACAAACAAAACAAAAAAAAACAAAAACACCAAAGGTCCTTTTCAGGGCCACTCCATTGCCTCGAAAAAATTTATTCTCTTGCCTAAAAAATTTTAAGTCGATCTTTTGGTGTGATAGATTAATGTTCATAAATCTATGTTTGTATATCTGTATAAACGGTACGGGTCAACCCGTACAGTTGGCCAGTACCGCTCGGAAGTTCTCGGCGGAACATTATAGCTTTATAGCGTTATAGCTTTTTTCCCACTGCCCCTGTTTCGCCCGATTGAGGTCAGCCACTTGCAACATTGTTGCCAATATCCAGTACCGTGACGTCACCCCTTCCATTCCTATTGTCCCTATACAAGCCCAACTTATGTTAAATTCCTATTGTCCTTATAAATGTTTGTCTTTATATTCGTTATACCCCTTTTAACATCAAGTCCCCATAGTCCCTATAGTGGCCCCGTTCACTACTAATACAGATCCGCAATACTCAAAGAATTTGCGACAAATTATGGATTATTACTAGTAGTCCAAAATATCCACAGAGCAATGGTCTCCCCGAAAGAGCTGTTCAAACAATTAAAAGAATGTTTAAAAAAGCAAACGATCCTTACATAGCTCTTTTGACATATCGCGCAACACCACTGCCTAATGGATACAGCCCTGCCTAATTATTGATGGGAAGAAAATTACAAACTACTTTGCCAATGGCACCAGAAAACTTACAGCCGAGATGGCCAGTTTTAATGAAACAGAAGAAATCGGAAAACTATCAAAAGTCAACTCAGAAGAGAAATTGCGATCATCGACATCGCGCTCGAAATATAAAAGAAACTTCAGGTAGGGAATAAAATATGGATTAAAGATCGTTTTTCTTCAGGCATTGTTAAATCTGAGGCATCTACACCTCGTTCATACATGGCAGGAACTGACGAAGGAGATAAACGGCGTAATAGGAGAAATTTAATTCCCATGCCTACCACATTATCGGAGCCTCTCAGAGTGACTGTTTTACACCTTGATACTTTGTCTGACTCAGATGAAAGCAAAGCAGTTCCAACCAGTCAAAACGGATTTTTCTCACGTTCCGGAAGATAGTCAAAACCACCTGTACGACTCAACTTCTAAAAATGAAGCTGAGGTAGCTTGTTTAGAAATGCGGGCATCAGATCACATTTCGTTTTAATGTTAGCATACTCAGGAGGGAAGATGTAGTGTCAGCCTTAATCTAATTAGCTTTAAAATATCACTTGACACTAAAAGTAATCAGGCATTCCACACTGGATTAGAACTGATATACACCAACAGCTGGTTTGTATTATATGAACTAGGGTTCAAGTTCGAAGGGAAAATACTTTCAAGGCAGTCTTTTCTCCCCTTCCTAACTGTACTGATGTCTTATATTTAATAAATAGTACAGAACGCCTTCTGCAGTTATTCTTCAATAACAAATAACATTACAGATACCAGACATAAAGTAGAGACTTGGGTAATCGAAATTTTCATCTGTATGTGGATCACTCCCCTGCGCCCCAATGGTAAGTTCAAGATAAAATTTGTTTTAACTGCAGCAAATTTATCGACATTAAAATTGAAATCATCAGTTTTCAGATTATACAAAAAGCGTGAAAAGGCCACACAGATAAAATAATATGTAATTATTTGAGGATTTTGCATATTTATGACATAAGGATCAGCGAGGTTTCTCAACTGTAATTAACTACAATAAACTACATCCCGTGTGTCGTCTGAACAGGGGTGTGCATAGGCCAGGTGCTTCAAGTATCTTTTCAGGTCATTCGACACTGGAAGCATAAAGTGGAATGTGAACTAGGTAACATGATTGCAAGGGTTAGACTGCTGTAACTCCAGTTTATTGGAATAATAACTCTGTCGATGCCTTCTACTTTCACTGGATTCAGATGACACATCCAACCGTTGAAACTATGTCGGGCTTATCATTCAAGTAAAATGATTTGGATTGTGTGTTATAAATTTAATCTGGGGCCTTTTGGAGGGGTTGTGTGTTATAAATTTGATCTTGGGCCATTTGGGCGGGTTGTGTGTTAATAAATTAAATTTGGGGCCTTTTGGAGGGGATGTGTATTATAAATTTGATCTTGGACCTTTTGGAGGGGTTGTGTGTTAATAAATTTAATCTTGGAGCCTTTTGGAGGGGTTGTGAATAGAGCCTTCCTAAAATTAGCTATTTAAACTTCCTTTTTCGTGTGGAAAGGTGGACAACTACGCGGGTTGCTGTAGCCATTTGCTGTAGTCGTTTTCAAGAACAACACGAGCGCAAAACACCTAAATCACAAATATATCAATATCTTTAATTATTAGACAACAATATCTGCAAAAGTCACACCATAGCCTTAAGTTTAAAAAAATTGACAGGGACCAATAACAAAACCATACACTGCTGCCTAGGTTAGGCGACCGTCCTGTTATGCTGGTTGTTGGCTTCCCGATGCTGTATTACTCAGAAACTACTGGGAACCATCCGCTTTCGTATTTTTAAAAAAAATAAACTCCCCTGTCATTTGTCATAAATGGAAAATGCTCATAAACTGGCGAGTTCACCAAATATAATCTATACCACCCGACCTATAAGTATTTTTTACGAATACTTTCTTGAGACTGTGCGTGTTTTAGTTTTGGTTATTTACATGAGCCAAAGCTTCAATACCACATAACTCTACCCATTCATCATACGCAAGTGAATGATTTCATTACATGCATATAAACCCGTGGTGAGCTTAGCGCAGTTGTAACCCGCGGTAGCCTCAAGTGAAGTTATTTTATTATACCAAGTCAATGTACTGTTGTTGTGAGTATGCCACCGCAGTCTTTGGTGAATGTAAAAATGTTAACAATGAATGTTTCAGGTGGGTGATCATGTGTGCGAGACACCCTGCGAGCGGCAATATAGATCAGCCTCGAAAATGCATAACAATGACGAAATGAATAAAATTTTCTTGACACAAAATGTCTGCTGCATTAGCAAGTTTGACATCACTGTCAGTGTGTTTATTTGGTATATAAAAGCCTGCAACCAATTCGACCATCCACATTGGAGCTCGAACAGTACAATATTGATTTGTTATTATTAAGTGAAATGAATTCTTCAGAGGCGCGGTATCATTATGTGTGGATAAAAGATTTTCCACAAATCATTGACCTGCACAATAAGCACCATGGAAGACATTTCCATGTAGACGTTGCATGCATTTATTGAGCACACCACATTTGCTTGACAACCTTGCATTTTCACGGAATCAGTGAGAAACTACAGTGTATTTTAATGCCAGATTATGGCACAAACATTTTTGAATTTTAATTTGTCGCTTTTAATACACATCACGACCGATGACGTGTACGCGAACATGACTGAACCAAGTTTCATAAAAAGGTTCTTGGCAAGTTCAAGAAGAATGTACTTTCAAGGCAATTGAAGAATACGCGAGACTGGGTATAAAATATACTTTATCATGGTAGGAACTTTCAATTACATCGGTGGATCCTGCAAGAACACTTGAAAGGCGAAAGGAGTTCTAGCGTACTTGTTGCAAAAGATTTCAGAAACGACATTTATATATAATGTTTGCGTGAGCGACGCGAATTCGCACACACAGCAAACTTAAAAGAGCCGCTGTAAGACCATCTTTGGGCGGACACTGATATATTGATTGAGGTTTGGAATCTCTTCACCCTTACTCCATGAAAGGATATCGTTATATCAAATGGACCCAACTTTCTCTGTGGTGCCACAAGATTGTTCTATAATGCATTCCTTGCCCAAAAATGACCAGCTGAAACGGCCATCTCACGTTACCTGACTTCAGAGTTAATGACCTTTACCATCACTAATATACATGTTTTCAATTTACTGACGTGAAGCGTGAAAGAATTTGCTAACATAAGCAAAAAGAACTCGGTTTTTATGTTTTCCTATACGTAGCATCTAACTATATAGTGTTACTTACATTACTAACAGTGTGTGTGTATGTGTGTGTTATTCGGATTTTTAATGCAGCTTTAACAATTTTTCAGTGATATCGCTATGATGTCTGCAGTGTGGCAGTTTACAGTGATGTCTAACACTGGGGTATCATGAAAGTAGACATATTGCATAATGTCCCATCCAGTCATATTATCCTGACACCAGGCCAACCATTCCTAACAATAACCTCTTAATGCTGAGCGATTAGCGAGGCAGCTGCTAGTACCATATTTATAAGTCTCTGGTATGAGTCAGTCGGGGATCGAATCCGCGACCAACATAGACTAGAGAATATATCACTGTAATATATTTTTGTAGTGAAAAAATATCGTAACATTCGGCTGCAACATATTCTACTTTTCTGCAAATTAGTCATAACACAAACAAACAATGCAAATTAGAATATACATGGTATATTAATCAAACATGTGTAGACATAAATATCGCGTTGATTCCCAGATTCCACTCTTTTGTTTCTTTTTGGTTGCAATATCTTGACTATATTTTTGAGGTAACAGACATGTATGTACAATAACTCAACACTGACGCATGTTGTATCAGCTCTCGTTTCATTTCACGAGAAATATCAGCAGCAAACCTGCGTTTTTATCAAATTTGGTTTAGACAACAAAATAAAATGACAAACGGGTCGAATTCTGCTACAAGATTTTCGAACTTAAAATTGTATATATATATATATATATATATATATATATATATATATATATATATATATGTTATATGTATATATATATATATATATATATCCGATAAACTCATTGTTTCGTCTGCATTCTAAACTTTTCGAAAAAAAAACAACAAAAAAAACCCAACACTAAAGTGTACACTCATCCTCATCCCCCAATATAAATAGTTGAAGATGTTTTTCTATATCTTTCATCGACGGTATCATTTTATCCTGCTTTGTGATGTTCCATTCATCCAGGAAAGATTATAACATTTACCGATGCATACGTTGTTCCCATGTTGTTGGCACTGGGGATATACTGCAATTCGGTTGGTGAGTGTTAATTATGTATGGTACAGTAGTCAAGTTAAAATCCCGTGAGAAATCACATAGTTACTCGTCACACAACGAGTGTTGTTGTTTATCATTTGAACATAGGCATGTGGTTCAGTCTAATGTTAGCTGTGATCACGTGATTCTCCTGTTGATAAAAATAGAACATTGAACTCTATCGCAGCACTACAGTAAGTGCAGTCAATCATTCCCTGTTGCCACTATTGATGCTTTCACAAGTATGCTGCCGATGAATATGATTTAAACATTATCGATAATGTTCCCAATCCAGACATGCTTGACCGAATTTACTTTGGATGAAATAGTATATTTAAAGCGTTGAAGACAAAAGTTATTATCGGTCATTTTCTTTTATTTTTCTGACGGGACTGCCCACTAGTTATGTAAGAAGAAAAAACAAGTGGCTGGGAACAACTTGTTGATCTAATTGAAAGTGTAGTAATGCTATTGAAGTTTTTGATTTTCTTACCCAGGAATGATGATTACTTAAGAAAAGTTATCCTATTGCTGTGGCGAATCTCGCGTGAATCGCAAAGTTACTAATCCTCTACATGTATCGCTGAAATGACGGTACAGTCGCTTCCTTCCATCACCTTGGAAACAGCAGCAGAGGAGGTGAAGAGACCTTTTTGCTGGAGACCTTATTTACAAAAAATAAAGGTTCCTATAAAGGCTGAAAACAAGGTCAATAACGTTAAACTAAAGCCTCTAACCGAGCATATTTCCATACGGTGGAAAACAGACCACAATAACGTCAAATCGTCTGGGTTAGCTCATTTTTGTTATTCCATCGTTGACGTATTTTTTTCAAATTTTTATGCGACTCGTTTACTCGCCGGGTCATTCAATTTTGGTCGTTCACCTCCTCTGCTGCTGTAAATTAAACAGCCAGTATAAATATTATCAATAATGATTGGAGAACCACACTCAGCTAGATTAGCTCGAGTGCGACTAGAGGCAATTAAAAAATATTTACCTGTTCGTGATTCTGTTAAGCAACAACTACAATCACGTCAGGAATCTCAAGTTGAATTTGCAGAGGCTACAAAACAATTATTTAAACCTATTACAGAAACCACTAAAGGTCTTCTTCCTGTATTAGAAAAAACTGCTGAAGCAACTGGAAAAATAGCAGAAAGAACAAAACAAACAAAAAGGATTATGCGAAGACTTCCAGCTGAAATAGCTACTGCTCAGCAAATACTTATACCTGAAGGCGCTGAAGCACCACCAGCTCCTAAAGCAAAAGAGACAAAAACAAAGATTAATTTGACTGATAGATTCACTGAAAAAGCTTTTGAACATATTAGGAAAATTAACAGGGAGGATTTACATTCTTTTGCTGTTGATACCTTCAAAAATAGAAAATCTTTTTTGAATCCCGAACACGTCGAAAAACCTGTAGATCGTGAAGGCTGGTATAAATGGATATATCGCATAAACACAGGAGTTGAACAAGTTAGAGAGAATGATCCAGATTATATTAAGTATAAAGTAGAAATAAATGATTACATTAGAGACTTAGATTTTCTGAAGGGAAGTGCATGGCAACAACAACTAGAACAGAGACAAATGACACAAGAAGAAAGAGCGCAAGCAAAACGAACAAAAGAATTAGAAAAGGAAGTAAAAAGGGAAGAGAGAGAGAACGTAAAAAACAGACTAAAGGGAAAAAGGAAGGACTACTACCGTATACAGAAAGAGAAAAACAATATCAAAAATCACGAATACCATTGCCACAATCTCCAAAACCAAGCAAAAAGGAAGAGGAAGAACGGCAAGACGCTCCCATCAGCACAGAAGAATGGCGGGCACAAAAAACAAAGAAAGACTTAGAAGAATTAGGACTGTTTGAATCTTCTACCGGAAGCGGCTTTACTAATCAGGGACGTGGTCTTATTACCTGTCCTAGTAACGTCCTTGCTGACGTTGATCGACTAGAAATCCTCATTGGAGGAAAACGAGCTGGTAATAATTCCCCAGAAATAATTAATGAAGCAGCTGATATTTGTAAACGATTATTTACAGGCGGTATCATGGATATTAATGTGTATCGGTCTCTCATTAATGAAATCGCCGATGACTACCACAGTGATTAGATATAATTAGATACAGTTACTATAATAAAATGATCGTACATAGTACTCAACGTGGACCAACCATGGTCAGGGTAATAAATTCACGATTACTAGTATACAAAATGACCTACGGAGATGGGCTAGGTGATGTTGTTCAGGGTCTATTCAGAAGGTTAGCCCCAAAAGCAATACCGATTGCAAAGCAACTAGGAATGAAAGCTATTGATGTTGTTCATGAAAAAGGTATTGGTGCTGTTGGTGATGTTGCTAGTAAAGCATTCTCAGCGATCAAAGATAGACTAGCACGATTAATACGACGAAAACCTCAGCCAGTAAAATTACCTAGTACTGAAACAATGCCTGCAAATATTAGTAAAATAATAAATCAAGTTGCTAATCAAAAACTAGCAGAGTTGGCTGGTGTACCAATGTCAGAAAAAGAAAAAAATATAACCGCTAGTCTGATAGCAGGAAGTGGTCTTCGTGTTAGACGATAATAAATGTAATAAAGATGTTCAAGCGTATATCTGATCCCGCATTTGACATGGACGCACCGGTCCTTAAAGATGAGTCTGTGCGTGACTGTCAGTATTATTCTTATGACGCACGAATTCCAGATCAGCGTGGACGAATTGAACTTCAAGTTCAAGATACAAGTAGGTATTTCTTACCCGCTGAAGCATTTATTGAAGTAGCAGCAGAGGGGGTGAACAGACCATTTTTGTTGGAGACCTCATTTATAAAAAATAAACCTTCCTACGAAAATGAAATCTCAAGGTCAATAACGTTAAACCAAAACCTCTAACAATCACTTTGTCAGGCCGATTGGGTTAGCTTATTTTGTTACTTTATCTGACGCGCGTTTTTATTTTCAGGAATGTTTCGTTTACGCGCTGGTCACTCAACGCTGGTCGTTCACCCCCTCTGCTGCTATAATTAAATCATTATTGTTATATCAATAATGATAGGAGAATCTCACACAACTAGATTAGCTCGAGCGCGACTAGATGCAATTAAAAAATATTTACCCGTCCGTAATTCTGTCAAGCAGCAACTACAAGAACGTCAGGAGTCTCAAGTGGAATTTACAGAAGGTACAGAACAATTATTTAAACCGATTGTCGAACCAACAAAGAAAATTGTTACAGCAACTGAGGCAACACAGGAAGCTCTTGAAGCATTACCTGTTGATATTGCTGCTCGTATTCAAGCAGCTCAACCTGGGGCTCAACCACAACCACAACCACAACCTAAACCACCACAACCAAGAACTAAGATAATAGATAAATTTACACCTGAAGGTATTGCTGCTATCAAGGACAAAGACCAATTACTTGATATTGCCGCATATGGATATTATGAAAGAGAAAAATATGTAAAACCAGGATATGTTAAATCTTTAAGTTCTGCCAGTTGGATCAGGGATATATATCGCGTTGCTACTGATATTCCAGAAATCAGATCTAATGAAGATATTATTAATTTTAACAGATTTGATGAGATTATACATGAGCATATGAAAAAAGCTAAACAAGGTAAACGACTATTACCATCACCACAACGATCACCACGATTACTACCATCACTACCACAACAGTTATCATCACCACAACGATTACAACGACTACAACAACGAGAACAACAACAAGAACAATTATTTCAACAAAATAATGAAACAATTGGAATCACCACTACAACCAGTCAGAACAGCAAGTGAGGAAGAATATCAAGATCCTGGAATCGCTAGCGATTCTACCGGCGCAACTGGAAGTGGTCTTAGAACGCAACGCGTTCTAACTCGAGGAAGTGGCCTTATTACTTGTTCCAATAACGTCCTTGCTGATGTTGATCGACTAGAAATTCTCATTTGAGGAAAACGAGCTGGCAATAATTCCCCAGAAATCATTAATGAAGCAGCTGATATTTGTCAACGATTATTTACAGGTGGTGTTATGGATATTAATGTGTATCGGTCCCTTATTAATGAAATTAGTGACGATGTCACTTACGATGATTATCATAGTGACTAAGTATGTAATTAGATGCAATTAGTGATAAAATCACTTAATAATAATATGATCATACATAATACTCATAGACCAACCATGGTCAGGGTAATAAATTCACGATCACCAGTATACAAAACGACCTACGGAGATGGACTAGGTGATGTTGTTCAAGGTCTATTTAGAAGGATAGCCCCAAAAGCAACACCGCTTGCAAAGCAACTAGGAATGAAAGCTATTGATGTTGTTCGTGAAAAAGTATTGGCGCTGTTGGTGATGTTGCTAGTAAAGCATTCTCAGCAATCAAGGATAGACTAGCGCGATTAATACGACGAAAACCTCAGCCACCAGTGAAACTGGCCAGCACTGAAGTGATGCCCGCAAATGTCAGTAAAATAATAAATCAAGCTGCTAATCAAAAACTAGCAGAGTTGGCTAGTGTACCAATGTCCGAAAAAGAAAAAAAATATAACCGCTAGTCTGATAGCAAAAAGCGGTCTTCGTGTTAGACGAAGACGATAATAATAAAGATGTTCAAGCGTATATCTGATCCCGCGTTTGACATGGATGCACCAGTTTTAAAAGATGAATCTGTGCGCGATTATCAATATTATTCTTATGATGCACGAGAGCCAAATCAGCGTGGACGAATTGAGCTGCAAGTTCAGGATACAAGCAGATATTTCTTACCCTCTGAGGCATTCATTGAAGTAGAAGGTAGAATTTTACAAGCAGATGGTACAGGGGTTGGAATTGGAAATAGACCTGGTTTTGTTAACAATGGTATTATGGCGTTATTTAAAAGTGCCATATACATGATTGACGGAAAAAATATTGAATCAATTCAGAATGATGTCGATATTGCCACGACAATACTTGGCCTTGCAAGATACAGCGATGATTACTCAAAATCAGCTGGTCCGTCAATGATGTTTGCAAAGGATATAACTGATCATCCAGAAAGCATCAATGTAACTATGGGTGAGGTAGGAAATGCTACTAATAATGCAGCAACTCCAGCAGTTATAGCTATGAATGAAAATTTTAACTTAGGATTCGCATCACGTCGAACAATGTTAAATGATGAAGAAGAATTTTCATGTGTGATTCCACTATCACATATTTTTGGGTTTTGTAGAAATGTCAGAAAGGTCATTTTCGGAGCCAAGCATACAGTTGTACTTGTTCGAAAAGACAACGACAATGATGCAATCTGGCGACGTGATGCAGATGGTGATGTATAGTAAGACTAACAAAACTTTCGTTGTGGATGCCAGTAATGACTCCAACAATACCTGAAGAAGAACGTTTACTCTCTTTTATGAGTCAAGGTGGTAAATCAATGTTATCATGGTTGACGATGACCACAGATAGTATTTCAAGTGAAGTTGTTGGTTTATTTACATGGCAGATAGCATCACAGCAGGGTATTTCTGCACCGCGACATATATTTATCGCATTTCAGGAAAATGCACGAGAAAACACACAAACACGAAATCCGATGGTATTTGACACGCTTGGAGTTAGTGAAGTTTCTTTAAGGATAAATGGGCATCAAGAACCAGCTGAGGATATACTACTGAGTTTTGATCACAATCATGTATCACGTGCTTACCATCGCTTAATGACATTCATGGGGCGTGATCAGAATATTGATTCTGGTTTACAGATATCTCAGCGTGATTTTACAACACTGTATCCAATATATTACTTTTCACTAGAACACTTAGATTTATTCAGGCAATCTGTCGTTGATATACACTTTCGAGCTCGTGTAGCACGATCACCACCAAGAATAGCCGGTCCACCAGTTATTCCTGGTGGTTACAGAGCAATTGCTGTTATACTCAGCGATAAATCAATGCTACTTGAAGGTGTTGGTGGACGAATGAGAGTTATTGATGCGCCAGTAGAAAACATGTAATTAGATCACTCATGATAATTATAAATGACATATCAACATGTCAGTGTTACTCTGACTCCTGGTCAGATTAAAAAGCTACAATCATCATCAAAAAATAATTGTGCGGTAAAAATATCACTAAAGCGAGAACAAATCGCAGGTGGTCCGAATAAGCTATCATTATCAGAACGCCAGCATAGGCATTTCAATGAAGCAAAAAATCAAATAAAGGTATAAAACTTAATCTTTCTGCGGGTGTCATTAAAGACATCGTTAAAACGGGTGGCATATTTTCACTTCTTGCCGCGTTACCAGCGATAATAGCCGCTGCAGCCCCAGCTGTTGCAAAAGCAGCTGCATTAGGCGCTGTTGGAACCGCTGCTGGAATGGCGTTAAAGAAAGCAACAGGTCAAGGAATTATGCACGCAGAAAACTTAAAAAAAAGATCACGGGCAAAACAACACGGAAGACGTCTAAGAGCACCAAACGTGCCACAGCCGGGCCGTCTAAGATTATCAGGCCCAGCATACGGTCGCGGTCTAAGATCGCCAGGGACCCCACATTCATGGTACGGAAAAGGTCTAAGACTGCCCCGGTGACTTCGTCACCGAGTTCGATGATTCTTCCTATGTCTAATTTTGATTTACTTAATGCTGCTAAGCAACTGAACATAAAAAACTTCAGAGGAGTTTTTATGCGTGATCAATTACCTACCGTTGCAATGCAACATGAAACTGGTATTATTAATCTCGATAAAAACGCTGGTCCAGGCACTCATTGGGTGGCATATGCAATTTATCCACGTGGAATTATTTATTTTGATTCATATGGACTAACACCACCAAAAGAATTTTTAAAATATGTTAGCACAATACGAAGTACTGCTGTGCAAAGTAAGAACTCGATGCGTTCTAAGATCTGGTATTCAACATTACCAACACAAAAATTAACGGATCCGCCAATATGTGGTCGAGAAGTACTCGCTGTATTTGATGCTGTATCAAAATCAACAACGCCACCTCATAAAGTCGTGCATGAATATACTACGTTGTCACACTTAAACAGATATTAGTAAATATAATGGTAGATATTTATGGAAGATCTTCTCGCAAAGCTCAGCAGCAAGTCGATTTATCTAAATATGCAACTCTTGATCAGCTCAGAAATGAAATCGATGATTTATTAAATATCACAAGTGTGGATCAAAATGAAGTCGTTGTTTTTCAGGATAAACAAGGACGATTAAAGACAAGTAATATACAGCTGTTAGATGTACTTACACGAATTCCCACCGCGGTTATTAATAATATCGTTACTTTTGCTAATCAAGGTAAAATACAAGATTCCGGTAAGTCAGTTAACGATTTTATCAAGCGAGCTGGTGATTTATTTACCGGTAACATTATCATGAATCAAAATAAAATTACATACCTTGGAGACCCAACCGCAGATACAGACGCAGTAACAAAAAAATACGTCGATGATCAAGAATCTAAGTACGTATTAGTCAACGGTGGTATGATGCGTGCATTTCTCAACATGAATAAAAATGGTATTAATAATCTTAGAACACCAGAATCAGATTTCGACGCTGCAACGAAAAAATACATCGATGATATCGCTAGCGATCAAGTGACATCATTAACAACAATCAACGATGAAATGACCGCATTTAGAACTGATTTTTCCAATCACGTACAAACGTTCCTGAATTTTCGTAGAAACATAAACAGATCTATTAATGAATTTTTTGGAAGTCCACCAACTGTTGACATAAAACTTGCTGACATTAACACAAATATCAACGATATTGTTAGGGGAATCCATAATATTGTTGAAAAAACAAATCTAATAACAGAGTTACTTACTAAAATTCCTCACCAGAACACGTTGCGTTCTCTTGTGTACACAGTAGCATCAGGATCATCAACATGGACACTCTCGAACATACCGCAGAAGTAACTGGGTTATACAGGCTATCTGTGTATGGTTTGGAAATTACTGCGACCACTTCATCATCACCAAATGTACATTATAATCCTCTACTGGTGATGCTAAATAAGAACATCAAAGAAACATTTACGTTGACATCAACGGAAATGCCCCCGAGACGTTACTGGTGGTGTCTGGAATTCGTAGCTGAAACTTTTCAAGTAATTACTTAAATAAATGACAACGTCATTGTATAATGAATCAAACCTTAGTGACGGAGTCGTTTATCGACGTGGATCGTTACAGATACAATCAAGTATGTGAGTGTCAAACCAAACTAAAAAATATCATCGACAATTATACAGTAAAGGTAAAAAAATATCGCAGGCGTGTGGTTATCATTGATATAATTGTTTACTCAGTTTCTGCTATTATTCCTGGAACCGGATTATTACTATCAACAATAACAATGACAGCACCTGCAGTTGTAACAATTGTCGTCTCAACGGCAACAACATGCGCAGGTATCCTTCGTATTATCGCAAAGAAGATAGCTACATGTACAAACACAAAATTACACGAGTCTATAATAAAACTACACACGTTGGTATCTGCATGCATTAAATTATCATCGTATCTTTCGGCATATCTCAGTGATGGTAAAATATCCGTTGAGGAGTTCATGACAATAATGAAAATTTATGATGAAGCATTCAGAATCACTAGCGATTCTAGTGACGAAGTCACTCATAGCCACGGAACGCAGAGCGTTCTAGGTGAAAAAAATAAATGATCAAAAAGTCCCCGATTTAAAATAATAATAATAACAATAATGTCAACGTTAGAACTATTACAACAGATCGTCACTAATACAACGCCGTCAAAAACTACTATGATATCATTAAGTTCGACCAATCCTGAATTTAGCGTTAACTTTCCAACTGCAATTCCAGCAAGTGAAATAGCATTAGCACAATTACGAGTTTATCATAGCTGGCCAAATATCAGGTCAAAATCGTTTGGTGGACTACCAGCAAACAATTCACTGGTATTTACAAATAAGAATAAACCTGATGGAACTCCTGATTGGCAAGTTGTTGGAATTTCAACGGGCAGTTATCAAATAGAACAGATTAATGATGAGTTCCAACGTAGAATTAAATCTATTACAGGAAAAGAATCCAAAATAGCAACTACTGTTTACGAACCAACATTATCAGCGGCGATTGAAATAAATTCCCCTGATTATGTTGTAGATATTTATCAGTCATCGGTCAGATCGGTGTTAGGATGGCCTGATGTTCCCCCAGACCCTAGGTCAAATGGAATTCCAGAACCAGCGCGGGAAAAATTTCTTACAACGAGGCGGATATTTATTAAACGTCCAGAATATCGAGATTTATACATATTTAAGTTTCTTAATCAGGATCCACATAATGATATTGTAATTCCTGCGCATCGGACTGCATTATTTGATGTTATTATAGTAGGACCAGATCGTCGTGAAAAGGAAATAGTTTATGAGAAAGGTATTCAAAATTTTTTAGATTTAATTAATTCTGAATATACACGTGTGTTCAGTAATTTACAAACTCTTTTTTCAGCATTATCACAGAATTATATCAACGATATAAAACAACAGGTAATTGAAACGATACAACACTTAAATACAGTCATCAAAGATTTGGTTTTTGCTAACCGAAGTATTGTTTTAGGA
Organism: Megalonaias nervosa; assembly: GCA_016617855.1. NCBI lineage: Eukaryota > Metazoa > Mollusca > Bivalvia > Unionida > Unionidae > Megalonaias > Megalonaias nervosa. The sequence goes on from JAECUM010036062.1 coordinate 29,370, forward strand.
GCAACTAATCCTAAATTAGAAGGTAGTCTTAGTGAAGAAGGAAGATTAAGTATTATAAAAGAATACACAAGGTTGAAACAAATATTTCTTGATCATTATAAAATAACAGAAGAACAATTACAAACATTTATGATACCAGGATTTGATACTGTTAAACTAAAAAAATCAGTCATTGATCTTATTAACGATTATTTTCCAAAAATACTTGAATCATGGAGAAAAATAGTCCCGCCATCGGTTATGCTTAAACATAATAATGATCCATACGGTGGAGGCTGTCACATATCACCGGGTATTGTTAATATAACATCAACGATCGCAGTCAATCTATTATGTGATGTGATTGATGGCAGCTATCAAGTAGATCTTTCAAAGTCTAGCCAGGCCCAGCAAGGATATATATTATATTCATTTACACCTCAAGCGCCACCCGGGTGGTTAATTGTATCTGAGCCAATTAACCCCGTTTATCTACGTGTACATAATCCGTTATTATCAAGGATACATTTCAAACTTACTGACCAAATAGGACACATTTTGGATTTGCGAAATGAGGTTTTAAGTATTAATCTATATGTGAGATCATAGAGCGTTATCGTAAAACAAAAAAAATAAAAAATATCCAAATCTAACTCCGATCAGAATAATTTATTTTTTTTACTGGGGTAAATCATAATTATCAGAATCTGAATAAAATATTTATTATTATAATTATAAGTAAATAAACTGTATACTTCAATTTTGCCAGGGATTTTGTTTAGCCATTATCACATTGACTCCACCTTTATTATCACTTTCATTTTCACAATGCTTCCTTAACTGTCTTATACGAAAGTTTACAATCTTTTTCTGTTCGTATTCATGAGATAATTCTAACTTAATTTTGTCAATAGCTTGTGAGAGAGGTACAAACAGCTTTACCTGATTATCTGTAACTGTTGCCAGCGACTGTAACATTGCCTGCTGGATAAACTTCATGAATTTATAATCAGATGGCAAAGTATATCTGTTCTCCAATTTCTGTTGTTCTAATGATTCAAAATCACACAGAATTTTTTCAGGATTAAGATTATCAGATATATTTATACCGTTATGCTGTAATCTTTTAATCGCAGAAATAATAACATTAATATTTTTAGAATTCATTATATTATAAATGTTTGTTTAAAATAAAAATAAAATCAGAATAATATTAATAAAAGAAAAATAATAGTCATCTCTGAGGACTGTTTCAAGATGATTATATACATATGATTATGATTATATACATATGATTATATACATATGATTATATACATATTATTATATACATATGATTATGATTATATACATATGATTATGATTATATACATATGATTATGATTATATACATACGGTTATGATTATATACATATGGTTATAATTATATACATATGGTTATGATTATATACATATGATAATATTTTAATTAAGGACAGCACAAAACACAGAATCTTAATTACAGTAGCGTATTTACAGCAAGCATATTTACAGCAATTATATACATAATCTTAATTATACAGAAATTATATACAAGGTTTTTTATAGACGGCACAGTTACATATAATCTTAATTCTAAGAACTTTAACTCTAGGACAGCACAGTTACATATAATCTTAATTCTAAGAACTTTAACTCTAGGACAGCACAGTTACATATAAACTTATCTTAAAGACAGTACTACGGGCCTTCTCTATATTCAATACAAATTTACACACTCTCCCCCCATAATCAACCAAAAGTGCACCCACCACGTGTTGACATGGTGGGAGAGTGTACTAATTTTCTATTGAAACGCAGAAGGGCTGGCTAACGCCCCCACTAAATAAGAAATTTTGGCATCAAATCACCTTTCGCCCGACAATGTGCCGGTCACGAGAATCGAACCACGGACCTTGAGTACGAGAATCCAGCGCGTTAGCAATCGGCCACCGGACTTCATTATGTATATATAATGAAAACATTATTATATAGTTAAAGCGCAGGCACTTAAAGTATACAGAATAAAATCACAATTATTGTAAAATGTAGTGTGGATTTCTTAATAAAATCACAATCATTGTAAAATGTGAATTTATTTTCAGTTTCCAAATGCATTGGAGAAATATTTACATAAAACCCGCATTTCTGCCGAGTTAAAAGTCTGTATTCATCAGACGTTGCTAAAGATACTAAAATAATCGATACGTTATATGAACACACATGCCATACTCATTTCTAAAAATAACCTCATGTATACATACATGTATTTTGATAAAAGTATTTGCTGCTGGGCCGCAAAACGTTTCATAAGAATGTGTAACATTCTAAACATAAATATTATTGAGATTTTACACAAACATGAATATTGTTGAGACTTTACATGATTCATAGAGTATTGTGCACATGTGCAACATACAGCATCATTATTTATACAACAACGAAATTATTGAAAATTTTCAATTGTTGTAGGGTCAAAACCCCAGGGGTTCTCTAATTGATTTTCATGATTTTTTGAGAAATTTGACAATGACTTACTAAAAACTGATAAAAAATAAGAAATTTTGATCAAAAGTCACTTCATATTATCAAAAAACCAGCAAAAATAGGAAAAATTTGACCAAAGTTTTTTATAAAATCGAAAAATCATGAAAATCAATTAGAGAATCGCTGAGGGTTTGACCCATGCAACGCTGCAAATCCGACTGATTTTCATTGATTTTTTGGCCATTTTTCATGCAAAAAACAAGATTTTTGACCAAAAATCAACAAAAAACAATAATTTTCGAACAAAATCAACAAAATAATAATAAAAATGCTAAGCATTTCTAAAGATGATTTTGTCATCTTATTTTTATTTGCAATATTATTGAGATTTACATGCATAACTAAATTCATTGGAATGTTTTTACAATCGAAGTTTGGACAATCAGAGAATGTGATATGTGTTTTGTGTACTATTAAATTTGAAAGATATATCTAATATTACTTATGTGGGTTTCATTTTGACCAAAATTCACAATATATTGCTGTCATTAGCACGACAACTGCACGATTTACTAAGTTATGCTTGACGGAGTTGTCTCGCTTAATCATTTGATACCATAGGAACATACGCGAATTTGATTTTTCGTCCAAATCTTACTGAAAAAGCAGATTTTGTGATATTATCTGCCACGCATTTTACTGAAGGTGGTACTATGTTAAAATATTTACCAGCAGAATTAATTGACTTAAATATAATTTCTTGGCCAGTCTCTGTATTTACAGATTTAACAGCCCTTGCGTATCGCGCGCCGCCAGAATTTCCGAATTTGCAATTTTGACTTTGTGTAACAATTCGCAAGTTATCAAGCGAGTTATCAAGTTTATCACCACTGATGTGATCGATTACAAGTCTATCTTTGATTAGTCCAAAATAACACTCAAACACGAACCTATGTGATATATAATTTTTATTTCCACTGGTATTAAATCTAAAATAACCAAATTTATCAACACTACCGACTGGTTTCTTTAATCTACAGTGCCTAAATACACCATCACGAGATGCTTCATAATTTGTAATGATTGGATGCGTTACAAACTCATTTTGCTCCATTTATATACTAATATTATTTGTTTAAATCATTATTTTGAAAATCTAGCGAGATAATCTTCTTCGGTTTTTATAGGAGATCCACCTGAAGATGTTAAAGTTTTATTTTTTTAATCGTAATATCGTTTCAGCTCTCTGTATTTTTTGCCACCACATTGCACACACAGTTGAGTTTTTCCTCTGACTCGAACACCACACCGCACACACGGTTTTGGTCCTAGATTACTATGTCTAACGCTCTGCATATGAAAACCGCAGAATTCATTTACGCATGCTTTGTTACAAGGAGAAGTATATCCGATCATAAGCCAATTACATCGATTCTTTGTTTGAATCATATACAAGTAATTAAAATTCAATTTAAATACATATTTGTCTTAGTTATAATAATGCAGGAATTATCCGAAATTGAACCCTCCGCTGTCTCAGCGGGAGCTAGATTTGATCTTGACAGACTGCCGAAATATAAATTTAGTTTTTCGATGCAAGATCTGGCTTTAACGAATAAGGATATAACTAAACGTATCTGTGAAGCCAAAAAGGAATTTCGCGACGATGGTGCGGCTCATGTGTGGTCGACATTCAGAATTGGAAATACTGTCAATGTAATGAATGACAAACGAGGAAGAGAGATTATTGACTACCTTGATGTTCAGAGATATTTTATTTTAATAAAATTTATTGTAAAGACAGATTGGATTATCCGTGACAAACGTGATTCTGTCCACATGCAGTCAGGAAATAATATTGTTCTCAGTAAAAATTCCAGACCAGGAATACTTACCGGTATTGCCAAACAGTATTATGAACGAACGTATCCTGTGACTGCGGTTGTCTGTGCAATATATCCGTTAAATAATAAACCTAACGTTGGGGATCTCAAACCTATGAAACTGTCATCGCTGACAGCATCAAGGATAAATTGTAGCTGAACGGGTTACAGAACACTTCACAAACGCGATACGCGGAAACGGTTTAACAGATTTACGACGTAAAAAAATAAATACGGGGGCAGAAACAGTTAAAGATGCCGGAGCGTCTATCAGCGACGTTGCTGAGCTGGGAAAGAAATTTAAATTCCCAATAACAGTGAAGACGTTAACCGGAGAGATTTTGTACAAATCGAAATATGAATCAAGAGGAGCTTCGATAGATATTATTGATCATAACGCACATGCATGGACTGTGGCAGTAACAATATTTCCACGAGACAGAACGGTCAAATTTTATAATGGTCATGTATTAGATGCTATCAGAAATATCAGTAAAATTGACTCTGTATCTGTTTGGCTGTTTCAAAGTTCGGAATATGATTTTCATGATCAGTTTGTACGGTCTAATGGTGATATTTATCGTACAGAATTTCTCCACGAAGAAATGAAAAATCTTGCATTAAAATATACCTTTGATGATATTAAGGTTGGACAATTACTGAATAATTATTTTACCGTTCCATCAGTTACTGCTCACGCTGCTCAGGAGAAAAATTCATGGAAACCGACACGATTGGAATTTCTTGAAGATGTCCAACACAGTTGTGTGGAATACGGACACGGTGGATTGTGGAATACTAAATACGATTATAATGACGTTATCTCAATTGATATGGTAGCATGTTATCCTGGAAGTTTTCTTGGATACGGAGAGTGTTCTAAATACTTTAAGAGATTTGGACATCCGACACACGAGATGACCAGAATTGCGATAAATGGACCCTCACCAGATTTTGACTTAACCAGATTCGCCTGTATAGGGTCGTTCGAGTTTTACGGGGATCTCCATCCGATTGTTTATGCGTGGTTTGGAAGAAATTTTTCAGAAAAATGTTGGGCTCCAATAGTACTAATACAGTACATGCCTGATGCTGGAATTTTCGTGTCGTTGAGCGTGAGTGAAGCAATTATATCATACCACGTGCAGAAACAAGTTTGGTTGCCAGAACCGGATATATTTAATATTAATGATGCTAGGAGAGATTTTCCCAATCTTAACGAAGATGATATTGTTAAAATTACTAATAATATTCGTGAATGCAGGAGAGAAAGTGAGGAGAAATTTGCAAAAGATCTCGGCAGAAAAATAATCGGTAAATTTACACAAGGAGGATCGTATGATCATAAACGAATGTGTACAAGATTAATCATGGACGATGCTGAACTCGATTTTATAATTGCTGATACAACGGAGAAAAACACATTTATAAGTCGACGTAATGCTTATTTATCAGACAGAACTAAATTAGGTACAATTGTGAGCTATACTGATGGCAAGTCACCGCAGTTTACTCATTTAAGATCTTCGATGCTAGCGTACGTTTCGATAAATCTATTATCGATGATAAACAGATTTCCTCGTTATGCAGTCAGAGTCGCGACAGATTCATTTTATATAAACAAAACATATGCGGATTCGTTAAAACAATTGCATATTAACAATCATGCATCATGGGGCGAATGGAGAATAAAACGTGAAGATATAATTAGTTATTCTGAATCTGCCGACGTTGAAATTGCCGAGACATATTACAAGAATAATCAAATACCAGGATTGTCATCGGCACCATCTGTATATGATCCTGTGGCTAGACATAAAACCGTTTATCTTAATGGGTGTAGTGGTTCAGGTAAAACAACACGCGCGATTGAATTATTTGATAATTGTTCTGATATGATTGTTTTGACACCGACACATAAACTCGCCAGGGAAATAAAAGAACGAGGAGTAAAATCATGTACATATCATAGTTTTTTCAGATGGTGCGGAGACACATGGACTCCATCGCGGATGGGTGATAAATATATTCCTAAAATTATTATCTGGGACGAGATCTGCACGGTGTCGCTAGAGGTATTAAAAATATTTCTTAATTGGCTGTTATTGAAGAATACTGCTATGATAATGTGTGGCGATCATGGTCAACCGCCACCTTTCATTGGATCGTCTCCACATGAGTGGCTGAAAACATTTGTAGATTATTACGAAGAAATAACTGATAACCATAGAGCTATTGATAAATCACTAAAAGAGTTTAAAAAGTTAATAAGGCTACAGCCAGATAAAATACAGTGTGAGATAATGCGTAAAGTAATTCCAGAAACTCCTATGAATGATTTTTGGACTTTATGGAGACTTGCTGATTTGATAGTTGCAAGTAGAAAAATAATTCGCGATACACTTCAACAACAATTATTTACGTTACATAAAGAAAAATTTTCAAATCTACCTGTACCATTATGTTATCGCCCAGCAGATACTCGACGACAGAATGTTGATGTTGAGATTCCTGGTGGTGGAATACAAAATCTTGTGCTAAATGATATTTTTTTAGTTGTTCTTGATGTTGTTGAGAGCGCGTTGAGTATGGATAAATCGCCGTGGACGTTAGGATACGCTATAACGATTCACTCGTCACAGGGATTAATTATTACTGATACAAATATTTGGACTGTCGATGATCGTATTGAGTGGTCAAATTTAGTTTATCTTGCAGTGTCTCGAGTCAGAAGAATATCTCAACTGCACAGGGTTATCATGGATTGCGTAATAACCGAAGAAATCACTAACAAATTTGTCGATATTAATAAAAAATTAGCGAGCTATAAGCAATGTGACAAAAAAAAATAATCGCGACTTTGAAATGGATGCTGAATTTATTATAACACTAAAACAACGACAGAATAATCACTGTGCAAGTTGTAACGCAGTAATGTTGTGGCAGTATTCAAATAATAATCCAAGACAATTTACCGTTGATAGAATTAATAGTAGTCTTGGTCATACACGCGAAAATGTGATGCTGACCTGTCTTGAATGTAATTGACGTAGAGGTGCAAGTTTACAACAGTGAGCGCGGTGGTAATTGTGTATCCGTAGGAATTATTTGTAATTGTTCGCGTACAAATCCACGTTGAGGAGCGGTTGAATGTAATCTGTAGATTGCAGGTCTACTTGTGGACCTTACCACGCTAGAAATTTTATGTGTGGTCACACTCCAGATAGGATCAGTTGCTCTTTTTCTACCTCCTTCAAGTTCACCAGGTTCATATAAATATCTTACGGTAACATTACCTAGTACTGGTTGAGAGGAAGATTCACGTTGTATTGGTATATATTTTTTTGTAATCGCATTAGAAGGTTTCATAGAAGTTGCACGAGTAATTTCGTTATTTAACGCAGCTATCACACTTGGTAACCTTGAAACCCATTCACGAGATCTCTCCGTGGACTTAAAGTCAGCGGATATTTCCTTTGCATACTGGTATCCAAATAACCGCTAAGCAAGTGTTCGATTAAATCGAGGTGCTAGTTTACATAAGTGAAGGTGATGGTAATTGTGTGTCCTCAGGAATTACTTGTAATTGTTCACGTACAAATCCACGTTGAGGAGCAGTTGAATCTAGTCTGTAGATTGCAGGTCTACCTGTGGATCTAACCACGCTAGAAATTTTATGTGTAGTCACACTCCAGATAGGATCAGTTGCTCTTTTTTTACCACCTTCAAGTTCACCAGGTTCATATAAATATCTTACAGTCACATTACCTAGTACTGGTTGAGAAGAAGATTCATGTTGGCGTATTAGTATATATTTCTTTGTAATTGCATTAGCAGGCTTCATAGAAGTTGCACGAGTAATTTCATTATTTAACGCAGTTATCACACTTGGTAACCTTGAAACCCATTCACGAGATCTCTCCCCGGATTTAAAGTCAGTGGATATTTCCTTTGCATATTGATATCCAAATAACCGCTCAGCAAGTGTCCGATTAAATCGTTCAACGATTTCCTGATCACGATGAATTTCAGTGTGTCCTCGTCTGATTTTAACGTTATGTTTTTTCATCAACGATGATACTGCACCAAGAAATTCTTTGCCAGGATCAACCTGTAGCAGTTGTGGCCATCGTAGACCACCACGTTGATAAATTTGTTCAAACGCAGATGCAACTTCAGCTGCTGTCTTTGTTGACAGTGGTTCAGCTTCTTTATATCTACTCGCAACGTCAACGACAGTTAACGCGTATCTGTATGTGTATTGACGTCTGCCAATTTTAATGGTATCGTGTGGTAAAAACAAAATATCTGCTTGATGAACTTCATTAGGGGTATTGACATCAAAATGTGCATACTGAATTTTTTTAGGTGGTGGTAGATAAATTTGCCATATTGCCTGTCGTGCTAACCACGCTGCAGCAACGGCACGTGAGACTTGCTGCTTCAGCAAGTTTACTAATCGCTGCTTTAACTCTCCAGTATCCTCTTGAACTATAATAAACAGATTCCATTATTATGATAATAATCAGTTGATTAATTACCAGCCCCCAGCATTAGTTTACCTTTCATTGCAGATTTTACTAGAAAGCTAGCAAGTTTCTCTCTGAGAGATTTATCAGGTATAGAATTTAACGCATGAATCAACTTCACATATGCAAGGTGCCGTTGTTGTAAATCTTTACTTTCATGCGCAACATCATGAATGTGACACGCTTGATCAATTGCGTTTATTGGATACTCTCCAGGTTTTGGTTGGTCTTGGTTATCGAGTCGGATATCGAGACGAGTTCCAGGACCACAATTATTATATCCAGGAAGATGTTTCTCACCAGAGTATTTAGCCCATGGAGCTCCTGGTAATTTACCTAACGAAGCAGCGATATCTCCACCTGTCTTTGATGAAATAAATTTGTATTTGTTTGTACCACATTTCACACACTTGCCTGTAAGTCCGCGCCTGTTATTTTTTGTTATTATTGTCGTTAATCCAGCGTTGGGGGTGGGTGCTCTACATCGAACACAATATAAATCCATATTATTATTATATGGATATAATTGACTTCTCAGCGACACGAAAACAAGAGCCAGTCATACATCATCCAGCGCTACCAAATTCCATCAGAGCAATTATACTTGGCCCATCTGGGTCTGGTAAAACGCAATTATTACTTAATCTGATAATGCGATGGCTCAAGTGGGATAAATTATATTTAGCAGCACCATCTGTAGATGATCAACGATGTTACGAAGTACTTAAAGATTTTAATGAAAATACAAAGTCGCTGACGTGTCCTGATAAGGATGCTATTGATTTTATTACCGATATCGATGAAGCTCCATCCATAGATGATCTTGATGGATGTATCAATAATCTCGTAGTATATGATGATGTAATGGTGGATAAACAATCAAATCCAGCTCGGATATTTTCGCGAGGCCGTCACAAAAATACAGACGTGATTTATTTAACTCAGAAATACACACAAATTCCAAAAGTGATCAGAGATAGTTGCAATATCTTAATTGTGTTTAATGGAGTAGATAATTATACTTTGCAAAATATTTATTATACTTGGTGTTCAGGGGACATGGACATTATTAAGTTTAGAAACTTCTTTTCAAAAGCACAAGCTGTTCCGTTCGGATTTATAACGATAAATTTACATGACCCAAGATCTAGGTATCGTATAGGTCTGGATAAAATTTTTGGTGAATTATAGCAGCAGAGGGGGTGAACGACCAGCGTTGAGTGACCAGCGCGTAAACGGAACATTGCTGAAAATAAAAACGCGCGTCAGATAAAGTAACAAAATAAGTTAACCCAATCGGCCTGACAAAGTGATTATTAGAGGTTTTGGTTTAACGTTATTGACCTTGAGATTTCATTTTCGTAGGAAGGTTTATTTTTTTATAAATAAGGTCTCCAACAAAAATGGTCTGTTCACCCCCTCTGCTGCTGAAGTAGAAAGTGAGATCATAAAAACAGATAATACTGAATACAACGCTGATGTTAGTGTTGGTTTTGTTAATAATGGTATTATGGCGTTATTTGACAGCGCTACGTACATGATTGACGGAAAAAATATTGAATCAATTCAGAAAGACGTTGACGTTGCTACAACAATACTTGGTCTTGCAAGATACAGCGTTGATTATTCAAGATCAACTGGTCCATCAATGATGTTTGTGAAAGATACTTCTAATTCTCCAGAGTACCAACAATATGAAATAGGACAACCAAGAAATTTTGCCAGAAACGCCAACGCGGATGTACAAAGTATGATTATTAATGTAGATCCAGATTTCAACTTAGGATTTAGATCACGTCAAGCAATGTTACAAGGTAATAGAAGAGCATTTTCATGTTCAATTCCACTGTCACAAATCTTTGGATTCTGTAGAAATGTCAGAAAAGTCATTTTCGGAGCTAAGCATACAGTTGTACTTGTACGAAAAGCAACCGACAATGATGCAATATGGCGACCCGCTGGTGATGCTGGTAAAATAATTCTTACGAAACTTTCATTGTGGATGCCAGTAATGACTCCATCAATATCTGAAGAAGATCGGTTACTTACTTTCATGAACAGCGGCGGTAAATCGACGTTATCATGGTTAACAATGACCACAGATTCTATCCAGAGTAACATCAATGGTTTATTTACATGGCAAATAGCTTCTTAGCAAGGTGTTTCTGCATCGCGACATATATTTATTGCATTTCAAGATGCTGTACGGGTAAATGATCAAACGCGTAGTATTATGATATTTGACAATCTTGGTGTTTCGGAGGTTTCGTTGAAGATAAATGGACATCAAAAACCATCCGAGGATACTTTATTGAATTTCGAGCAAAATCATGTAGCACGTGCATATCATCGTCTGATGACGTTCGTGGGACGTGATCAAAATGTTGATACTGGTTTACAAATATCACAGCTAGATTTTACAACGTTGTATCCAATATATTACTTTTCACTCGAACATTTAGATTTAACTAGACAATCAGTAGTTGATATACATTTTCGAGCTCGTGTGACAATAGGGGCTGTTGCTAATTATAGGGCAGTCGCTGTTATACTCAGCGATAAATCAATGTTACTTGAAGGTGTTGGTGGACGAATAAGAGTTGTTGTTGCTCCAGTAGAAAACATGTAATTAGATCGTTTATGATATTATAATGTCATATAATCACGTTAGTGTTACCCTCACTCCTGGTCAGATTAAAAGGCTACAATCAGCATCAAAAGATAACTGCGGAATAAAAATATCGCTAAAAAAAAGCAAATGAGCGGTGCAAATAAATTATCTCTTACAGAACGTCAGCTCAGGCATTTAAATGAAGCCAAAAAATCAAATAAAGGTATAAAACTTAATCTTTCTGCGGGTGCCATTAAAGACATCGCTAAGACGGGTGGTATATTTACACTTCTTGCAGCTATACCAGCATTAATAGCCGCTGCAGCTCCAGCTGTTGCAAAAGCAGCTGCATTAGGCGCTGTTGGAACCGCTGCTGGAATGGCATTAAAGAAAGCAACGGGTCAGGGAATAAAAACCTCCCAAAAAAGGGAAGGGGTCTAAGATTGCCAGGGACCCCATATTCGTCGTACGGAAAGGGTCTAAGACTTCCAGGGAAAGTTCATTAATTCTGCCCATGTCCAATTTTAATTTACTTGATGCTGCTAAAAAAATTAAAAATAAAAAACTTCAGAGGAGTTTTTATGCGTGATCAATTTCCAAAAAAAAACAAACAATATTGAAACTGGTATTATTAATCGCGATAAAAACTCTGGTCCAGGCACACATTGGGCTGCATATGTAATTGATCCACATGGAATTATTTATTTTGATTCATATGTACTAGCACCACCAAAAGAATTTTTAGAATATGTTAGCAGCGATAAAATTGCTGTGCAAAGTATTCTAATCTGGTATTCAACATTACCAACACAAAAATTAACGGATCCACCAATATGTGGTCGAGAAGTACTCGCTGTACTTGATGCTGTATCAAAATCAACAAAACCACCTCATAAAGTTGTACACGATTATACAACGTTGTCACATTTAAACAGACATTAGTAAATATAATGGTAGATATTTACGGAAGATCTTCTCGTGGTAAAGCTCAGCAGCAAGGTGATTTATCTAAATATGCAACTCTTGACAAGCTCAGAAATGAAATTGATGATTTATTAAATTTATTAAATATTACAAGTGTGGATCAAAATGAAGTCGTTGTTTTTCAGGATAAACAAGGACGATTAAAGACAAGTAATATACAAATGCCAGATTCTCATACGAATTCCTACCGCGGTTGTTGATAATATCGTTACTTTTACTGATCAAGGTAAAATACAAGATTCCGGTGAATCATTTAACGATTATATTAAGAAAGCTGGTGATTCATTCACGGGTCTCATTATCATGAATCGAAATAAAATTATAGACCTTGGAAACCCAACCGCAGATACGGACGCTGCAACGAGAAAATACGTCGATGATCAAGAATCTAAGTACCTATTAGCCAACATGAATAATAATGGTATTAATAATCTAAGAACACCAGAATCAGATTTTGATGCTGCAACGAAAAAATACATCGATGATAAGGAAATTCCAGTAACAACTTCGTTAACAACAATCAATGATGGAATTACCGCATTTAGAACTGAATTTTTTAATCATGTACAACTGTTTATGAATTTTCGCAGAAACGTGAACAGAACCACTAATGAATTTTTTGGAAGTCCACCAACCATTGATATCAAACTCGCCGACGTTAACACGAAACTCAATGAGTTTGTCCACATTGTCAGTGGAATTCCTAACATTGTTAGTAAAACTAATCTTGTTAAAATTCCACACGGAGAAATTAACAATATAGTGTACACAGTAGCATCAGGATCATCAACATGGACACCGCGCGATAACAGTCTCGAACATACCGCAGAAGTAACTGGTTTATACAGGCTGTCCATGTATGGTTTGGAAATTACTGCGGCCACTTCATCATCGCCGAATGTATATCATAATCCTCTACTGGTGATGCTAAATAAGAACACCAAAGAAACATTTACGTTGACATCAACGGAAATGCCCCCGAGACGTTACTGGTGGTGTCTGGAATTCGTAGATGAAACTCCTCAATTAATTACTTAACGTCATTAAAACAATAATGAATCAAACCCAGGGACCCAGTCCTACATCGACGTTCAACGTCACAGATACAATCAAATATGTAAATGTCAGATTGAATTAAAAAATATTGTCGACGATTATACAGTAAAAGTAAAAAAATATCGCAGACGTATGGTTGTCATTGATATAATTGTTTACTCAGTTTCTGCTATTATTGCTGGAGCCGAATTATTATTATCAACAATAACAATGACCGCGCCTACAGTTGTAACAACTGTCGTTTCAACTTCAACGACTATCGCAGGCGTTCTCAGTATTATCGCTAAAAAGATAGCTACATGTACAAATGATAAATTACACAAGTATATGATACAATTATATACAGCAACAACAGCTTATTCTAAATTATCGTCATATATTTCGTCGTACCTCAGCGATGGTAAAATATCTGATGAGGAGTTCGCACCGATAATGAAAACCTACGATGAAGTATTCCTTGACAATAACCAAAGCGAAAAAATGGAGAATTAAATAATAACAATAATAATAATGTCAACGTCCTTGACTGAGTCCTCGACGCTGTCGAAGGAATTATTACAACAGATCATCACTAACACAGCACCGTCAAAAACTACTATGATATCATTAAGTTCGACCAATCCTGAATTTAGCATTAACTTTCCAACCGCAATTCCAGCAAGTGAAATAGCATTAGCGCAATTACGAGTTTATCATAGCTGGCCAAATATTAGATCAAAACCATTCGGTGGACTACAACCGAATAATTCATTAGTATTTGCTATTAAAAATAAGCCTGATGGAACTCCTGATTGGCAAGTAGTCAGTATTCCCACGGGCAGTTATCAAATAGAACAAATTAATGATGAGTTCCAACGTAGAATTAAATCTATTACAGGAAAAGAATCAAAAATAGCAATTACTACTTACGAACCAACATTATCAGCAGTGATTGAAATAAATTTTCCTGATTATTCTGTAGATATTTATCAATCTTCAATCAGATCTGTGTTAGGCTGGCCTGAAGTTATATCAGTTTATAAAGGCCCACCAGAACCACAACGATCTGATTTCGTTACAGATAAAAGAATATTTATAAAACTTCCAGAATATCGTAAAAATGATTATCCATGGGTAAGAGAAGAAAGAGTTATTAATAAAATTGAAACTTATTTTACAGGTGTAATTGATGGTAAAAAAGGTAAAATAATAACACTTGATGTTGAATTAATTAATTCATACGCTAATCCGATTAAATCTGAGCATGAACGTGTATTTAATAATCTACGAAATTTATTTTCAAACATTAATAATTATTACGATGATGATTTTAAAAATCATATAACTGAAACAATGCAACCTTTTAATCAAGTTGCTTTAGACTTAGAATTTATGAATAATGTTATTGTTAACAGAGAAAAACATTTAATAAATCCATCAAAACATTTAGGTGCGACAAATTATTTAGTTAATGAAGATGGTCCAGTTCAATATGTTCCAATGGATAAATTATTTACAACAGTATTTCTTAAACATTATGGAATTACAGAAGAAGAGCTACCAACATTTATAATTCCAGGATTTAATTATGAAGAGCTAAAGAAATCAGTTAATGATCTTATTGATGAACATTTTAAAAGAATATGTGATTCATGGAGAAAATTAAATCCCGACACCAACCATTCTTAAATATAATAATGATCCACACGGTGGAGGCCGCCATATCTCACCTGATATTGTTAATATAACATCAACCATCGCAGTCAATCTAGTATGTGACGTAATTGATGGCAGCTATCAAGTAGATCTTGAAAAATCCACTCAAGCTCAACAAGGATATATATTATATTCATTCAGTCCTCAAGCGCCCCCTGGGTGGTTAATTGTATCTGAGCCAATTAATCCAGTTTATCTACGTGTACATAATCCGTTATTATCAAGGATACATTTTAAACTTACTGACCAGACTGGACACCTGTTGGATCTAAGACAAGAATTACTGAATATTAATCTATATGTACGTTCATAGACCGTTATCGTAGAACGTCTGAGTAAATTATAAAAATAAAAAAATAATCTGATTCTGAAATAATATATTAATTTTTTTTACTGATTTTTCATAATCTGATGGGCTAAATGGTACTCTGATTAATGAAATGGTTACAAATTCTTCAATTTGATGAGTTAAACAGTACTCTGATTAATGAAATGGTTACAAATTCCTCAATTTAATAGGTTGAACAATACTCAAAATTGTTAAAATCTGAATAATAATATATGTTTGAGGCAATTGCACATATAATGAAGCGAGATAACTCTGTCCTCTCTGTAGAGTAAATTAAGTAAATATCTCCCCCGTCGCTGCGCCAATTCATAAGACCACGAAAATATTTTGTTTTCTTTCATCAAAACGGTTAATTATTTAGCGATTTATTTGTTCTCTGTAAGCAATTAGCTGCCACCGGAGCACTAATTTGTAATAGAAAAGGATATTTATGCACCTTTTGACTCTGATGACTTTAAATCACGTCGGTTTATACATGTGCGTAAATATTACAAATCAGAGTTATTTTTAACTCTTATAAACACAGCTGTATACATGCATTTTAACCTAACGAACGAGAACTTATACAGAAAATGTAATGTGCGATTATTTTATACAGTATATTTTATGAATTGTGTTCGAAAATTGAAGTAAATCCATTCTACAGTTCTACAATAACTGATTTTATTCTCTACGCCAAGTGTGGCATGTTATATATCTGCATGTACAAGGTGTGGCATGTTATATTGATCTGAATGTACTCCTGAACTTCCCGACTTCCTGTGTAGAATTATCATATTTTATAAATTGTGTTTGAAAATTGAAGTAAATCTACGCTACAGTTTTACAATAATTGTGATTTTATTCAGTATATACTGCTCGTACGTAATTTGCCTGCTTATTCAGTGTTGGGTCAACTATATAATAATTTTAAAACGTTTGTTTATATGAATCGGAAAGTGGTGCAGTGTTATAGCGTTGGATTATCATACTGAGGGCCGCGAGTTCGATTCCTGTGGCTGACAAGTGTCGACAGTTTCGAACGATGCCATTTTCCTTAAAAGGTTGGGGAGCGAAGCAAAGCTCCAGGGAATTCAATAACCCCTCATCACGTTAAACAACGTGGTGAGTGCGTTTTGCACTTACCCCGGGGTTTGATTTGGTGGGAGGTTATTGAATTCGCATAGACAGTCCTCTGAATCTCTAAAGTTTCGTTTCGTTTAGTGATTCGCTGGGGGATGTGTCTATGCAAAAGCTCCCTAAAATAATCAGTAGCATGCGTGAGCTCTCTACCTCATTTGAAGGGCCCCCATAAAGAAACATTCAGAAAGAATGCCAATAACGGTCATCAGACAGACATCATCATGCAAAGGACCCCATGAAAGACACAAGGGCTATCAAGGGGCCCCAGTGACGCGTACTGATGATGCTACTGATTATTTTTGATATTTTTAATAATAATATATAACATAATAATAATAATAATAATAATAATAATAATAATAATAATAATAATAATATACAAAAGACCAAGTCAGTCAACCTAATATATATATATACAAAAGACCAAGTCAAGTCAGTCAACCTAACATATAGACCAAGTCAGTCAACCTAACATATAATAATAATAATAATAATAATAATAATAATAATAATAATAATAATAATAATAATGTATACAAAGGACCAAGTCAGTCAACTTTAAACTTGAAAGGTCAAAGTTCAATGTCAAAGGTCAAAAGTCAAGGTCAAAGGTCAAAAGTGAAGGTCAAAGGTGAAAGTTAAAAACTTAAATGTCAATTATTTTTATTTTAAATAAATAAATAAATAAATAAATAAATAAATATATATATATATATATATATATATATATATATATATATATATAATGAACTACGAAAACATTAATGATATTATTTCTGCTATTAAAAAATTAAAACATGAGGGAATAGAGATATCTGATAATCTTGATCCTCAGAAAATTATATGTGATTTTGAATCATTACAACAACGAAAATTCGAGAATAAATACATATTACCATCTAATTATAGATTCATGAAATTAATTTATCAATCTATGTTAGAATCCTTGGCAATGGTAGACGACACACAGGTGAAGCTATTTGCACCTCTTGCATGTTCAATCGAAAAGATTTGATCCGAAATGTCTCACGAGTACGAAAGAAAAAAGATTATGAACAATCGTGTAATGCAATTGAGAAAGATTATGTTATTTGATTCTGTCAAAAGTGAAACAAGTGACACTGAGAGCAGCGACAGTGAAGGTGGACCCTTGACTGTGGTGATGGCTAAACAAAACCCTTGGCAAAATTGACAGAGTCGAACTATACAGTAAAAAAATATTTATTTATTCTGTTGTTTTTTTTTTATTTTAAGTTAAGAGGACAGTTATTTGACATATTCAAATATTATCCGCTGATCATATTTTATTGAAAATGCAGATTTGTATGTTTTATTTGCGACAAGTTGTACCGATTGTGGATGTATACAAAAATATTTGGCAGCTGCATTTATTGATGGAAAAGTTATTTCTTGGCCTGTTTCTGCATTTACGGCTTTAATAGCTCTCTTTCCAAATACTTTACACTTTCCTGTATTTCCACGTGCAGAATTCTGACTCTGTGTAATAGCTTGCAGGTTACATAAATGATTATTTTTTGGATTTCCATCAATATGATCAATTACAAGTCCATCTTTAATGACCCCATGAAAACATTCATAGATGAATCTATGTGAGAAATAATTTTTATTTCCACTGGTATTAAATACAAAATAACCAAATTTATCAACACTACCGACTGGTTTTTTCAATCGGCAGTTTCTGATCACACCATCACGAGATGCTTCATAATTTTTAATTATAGGATGCGTTACAAATTCTTTTTGCTCCATTTATATAATAATATTATTTGCTTAAATCATTATTTTGAAAATCTAGCGAGATAATCTTCTACGATTTTTATAGGAGATTTACCTGACAATGTCAAGGTATTATTTTTTTATCGTAATATCGTTTTAGTTCTCTATATTTTTTACCACCGCATTTTACACATAACTGAGTTTTTCCTCTGACTCCAACACCACACTGCACACACGGTTTTGGTCCTAGGCTTCTATGTCTAACGCTTTGCATATGGTAGCCGCAGAATTCATTTACGCATGCTTTGTTACAAGGAGAAGTATATCCGGTCATAAGCCAATTACATCGATTCTTTGTTTGAATCATTATATATATACTAAAATTCAATTTAAATATATATTTGTCTTAATTGTAATAATGCAGAAATTATCTGCTATTGAACCTTCCGCCGTCTCAACCGGGGCTAGATTTGATCTTGACAGACTACCAAAATATAAATTTAGTTCTTCGATGCAAGATTTGGCTTTAACAAATGAGGATGTAACCAAACGTATCCGTGAAGCCAAGAAGGAATTTCGTGACAATGGTGCGGCTCATGTGTGGTCGACATTCAGGATCGGAAATGTTGTCGATACTATAATGAATGACAAACGAGGAAGAGAGATTATTAACCACCTTGATGTTCAAAAATATTTTATTTTAATAAAATTTATTGTAAGGACAGACGACGACACTTGGATTATCCGTGACAAACGCGATCCAGTCCGCATGCAGTCAGGAAATAATATTGTTCTCTTGAATAACAAATCCAAGCCAGGAATACTAACTGGTATTGACAAACCGTATTATGAACGAGCGTATCTTGTGACTGCGGTTGTCTGTGCAATATATCCGCTGAATAATAAACCTAAAGTTGGGGATCTCAAGCCGATGAAACTGTCAGAGTCAAAAATAAATTGTGTAGCTGAACGAATTACAGAACACTTCACAAACGCGATACGTGGTAATGGTTTAACAGATTTACGACGTAAAAAAATAAATACTTGGCCAGAAGCAGTTAAAGATACTGGAGCATGTATTAAAGTTGTTGCTGAGCTGGGAAAGATATTAAAATTTCCAATAATAGTGAAGACGTTAACTGGAGAGATTTTATATAAATCGAAATATGAATCAAGAGGTGCTTCGATAGATATTATTGATCATAACGCACATGCATGGACTATGGCAGTAACAATATTTGCACGAGACAGAACGGTTAAATTTTATAATGGTCATATATTTGATTTTATCAGAAATATCAGTAAATTTGATCCTGTATCTGTTTGGTTATTTCAAAGTTCAGAATATGATTATCATGATCAGTTTGTACGGCCTAATGGTGATATTTATCGTACAGAACCTCTTCATGTAGAAATGAAAAATCTTGCATTAAAATATACTTCTGACGATGTCAAAGATGGACAATTACTGAATAAATGTTTTACCGTTCCATCAGTTGCTGCTCACTTTGCTCAGGAGAAAAATTCATGGAAACCGACACGATTGGAATTTCTAGAAGATGTCCAGAAAAGTTGTATTGAATATGGGCACGGTGGATTATGGAATACTAAATACGATTATAGTGACGTTATCTCAATTGATATGGTAGCATGTTATCCTGGAAGTTTTCTAGGATACGGAGAATGTTCTAAATACTTTAAGAGATTTGGACATCCATCACATGAGATGACCAGAGTTGCGATAAATGGACCCTTACCAGATTTTGACTTAACCGGATTCGCCTATATAGAATCATTTGAGTTTACAGAAAATCTCCATTCGATTACTTATATTTGGTTTGGAAAACATTTTTCAGAAAAATGTTGGGTTCCAATAGTACTATTACGATATATGCTCGATAATAAAATATTGATATCATCAAAGGTAAATGAAGCAATTATATCGTATCGTCCACAGAAACAAGTTTGGTTACCAGAACCGGATAGATTTAATATTGATGATGTCAGGAAAGAATTTCCTGATCTTAACGAAGATGTCATTGTTAAAATTGCTGATAATATATCTAAATGCAGGAAAGAAAGTGATGAGAAACTTGCAAAAGATCTTGGTAGAAAGATAATCGGTAAATTTACACAAGGAGGATCATATGATCATAAACGACACTGTACAAGATTAATTATGAACGATGCTGAACTCGATTTTATAATCGCTGATACAACGAAAAAAAACCCCACATTTATAAGTCGAATTAATGCTTATTTATCAGACGGAACCAAACTAGTTACAATTGTGAGCTATATTGATGGCGACTCACCGCAGTTTACTCATTTAAGATCTTCGTTGCTAGCCTACGTTTCGATAAATCTACTGTCGATGATAAATAGATTTATTCGTTACGCTGTCAGAGTTGCCACGGATTCGTTTTATAGAAATAAAAAATATACGGATTTGTTAAAACCGCTACTCGGTAATTGTGAATGGGGATCATGGAGAATAAAAAAAGAAAATATACTTAGTTATTCTGAATCTGCCGACGTTGAAATTAAGGAAATATATTACAAAAATAATCATATATCAGAATTGTCATCGGCATCATCTGTATATGATCCTGTGGCTAGACATAAGACTGTTTATCTTAATGGATGCGGTGGTTCAGGTAAAACAACTCGTGCGATTAAATTATTCCTGAACAACCATTCAGATATAATTGTTTTGACACCTACACATAAACTCGCCAGAGAAATAAAAGAATGAGGAGTAAAATCATGTACATATCATAGTTTCTTCAGATGGTGCGGAGACACATGGACTCCTGAGCGAATGGGTGAGAAATATATACCTAAGTATATTATCTGGAACGAGATAGACACGGTATCGTTGGAAATATTAAAAATATTCCTTGAATGGTTATTGACTAAAAATACTGCTGTAATAATGTGTTGCGATCATGGTCAACCACCACCTTTCGTCGGTCAATCTCCACATGAATGGTTAAAATCATTTGTAGATTACTACGAAGAAATAAATGATGATCATAGAGCTATTGATGAATCGTTGAAAGAGTTTAAAAGATTAATCAGACTACAGCCAGATAAAATACAATGTGAGATAATGCGTAAAGTAATTCCAGAAACTACTATGAATGATTTTTTGAATTTATGGAGACCTGCTGATTTGATAGTTGTGAGTAGAAAAATAGTTCGTGATGAAATGCAAGAGAAATTATTTCTGTTACATAAAGAAAAGTTTTCAAATCTACCTGTACCATTATGTTATCGCTCAGCAGATACTCGACAACAGAATATTGAAGTTGAAATTCCTGGTGGTGGGATACAAAATCTTGTATTGAATGATATTGTTTTGGTTGCTGTTGATGTTGTTGAGAGCGCGTTGAGCATGGATAAATCTCCGTGGACGTTAGGATACGCTATAACGATTCACTCGTCAGAAGGATTAACTATTTCTGATACAAATATCTGGATTGTCGATGACAGAATCGAGTGGTCAAATTTAGTTTATCTCGCAGTATCTCGAGTCGGAAGAATATCTTAACTACATAGGGTTATTATGAATTTTACAGAAAATAATGATTAAACTGTTAGCAATGACGGAATAAGAAAAAAAAATATTTGGTTATAAGCAATGTGACCAAAAAAAATAAAAAAAATAAGCGTGACTTTGATATTGATACTGAATTAATTATAACACTAAAGCAACGACAGAACAATCATTGTGCAAGTTGTAACTGTAATATGCTATGGAAATATTCGAGTAATAATCCAAGACAATTTACCGTAGATAGAATTAATAGTGATCTTGGTCATACACGTGATAATGTGATGCTGATATGTTTTGAATGTAATCGACGTAGAGGTGCTAGTTTACATAAGTGAAGGTGGTGGTAATTGTGTGTCCTCAGGAATTACTTGTAATTGTTCACGTACAAATCCACGTTGAGGAGCCGTCGAATCTAATCTGTAGATTGCAGGTCTACCTGTGGATCTAACCACGCTAGAAATTTTATGTGTAGTCACACTCCAGATAGGATCAGTTGCTCTTTTTTTACCACCTTCAAGTTCACCAGGTTCATATAAATATCTTACAGTCACATTACCTAGTACTGGTTGAGAAGAAGATTCATGTTGGCGTATTAGTATATATTTCTTTGTAATTGCATTAGCAGGCTTCATAGAAGTTGCACGAGTAATTTCATTATTTAACGCAGTTATCACACTTGGTAACCTTGAAACCCATTCACGAGATCTCTCCCCGGATTTAAAGTCAGTGGATATTTCCTTTGCATATTGATATCCAAATAACCGCTCAGCAAGTGTCCGATTAAATCGTTCAACGATTTCCTGATCACGATGAATTTCAGTGTGTCCTCGTCTGATTTTAACGTTATGTTTTTTCATCAACGATGATACTGCACCAAGAAATTCTTTGCCAGGATCAACCTGTAATAGCTGTGGCCATCGTAGACCACCTTGTGGTCCGGGCCCTCGTTGATAAATTCGTTCAAACGCAGATGCAACTTCAGATGCAGTTTTTGTTGATAGTGGTTCAGCTTCTTTATATCTACTTGCAACGTCAACGACAGTTAACGCGTATTTGTACGTGCGTGATTGACGTCTACCAATTTTAATGGTGTCATGTGGTAAAAATAAAATATCTGCTTGATGAACTTCATTAGGGGTGCTGACATCAAAATGTGCATACTGAATTTTTTTAGGTGGTGGTAGATAAATTTGCCATATTGCCTGTCGTGCTAACCAATTTGCAGCAACAGAACGTGAGACTTGC
The DNA here is from genome assembly GCA_016617855.1 of Megalonaias nervosa. Classification (NCBI taxonomy): domain Eukaryota; kingdom Metazoa; phylum Mollusca; class Bivalvia; order Unionida; family Unionidae; genus Megalonaias; species Megalonaias nervosa. The sequence continues at coordinate 52,624 of JAECUM010036062.1, forward strand.
TGCTTCAGCAAGTTTACTAATCGCTGCTCTGCCTCTCCAATATCCTCTTGGGCTATAACAAACAGATTCCTTTATAATAGTTATATAATTAATTACCAGCCCCTAACATTATTTTACCTTTCATAGCAGATTTTACTAGAAAACTAGCGAGTTTTTCTCTGAGAGATTTATTTGGTATAGAATTTAACGCATGAATCAATTTCACATCTGCGAGATGCCGTTGTTGTAAATCTTTACTTTTATATGCGACATCATGATCATGACACGCTTGATCAATCGCATTTATTGGATACTCTCCAGGTCTTGGTTGGTCTCGTTCATCAAGTCGGATATCAAGTCGAGTTCCAGGACCACAATAATTATATCCAGGAAGATGTTTCTCACCAGAGTATTTAGCCCATGGAGCTCCTGGTAATTTTCCTAATGAAGCAGCGATATCTCCACCTTTGACTGACAAGTCAAGAGGAATAAATTTATATTTTCTTGTGCCACATTTTACACATTTGCCTGTAATTGCACGTCTTTTATTTCTTTTTTTGTTGTTATTGTTGTTAATCCAGTGGTGGACGTAGGTGCTCTGCATCGAACACAACATAAATTCATATTATTTATTATATGGATATAATTGACTTCTCAGCGACACGAAAACAAGAACCAGTAAGGCACCATCCAGCACTACCGAATTCTATTAGAATGATTATAATAGGCCCATCTGGATCTGGTAAGACACAATTATTACTTAATCTGATAATGAGATGGCTCAAGTGGGATAAATTATATTTAATAGCACCATCTGTAGATGATCAACGATGTTATGAAGTACTTAAAGATTTTAATAAAAATGCAAAATTATTGGACCAAGACGGAAAGGATATTATTGATTTTATTACCGATATTGATGAAGCTCCATCTGTAGATGACCTCGATGGATTTATTAATAACCTCGTAGTATATGATGATGTGATGCTGGACAAACAATCAAATCCAGCTCGAATATTTTCCAGAGGCAGACATAAAAATACTGACGTGATTTATGTTACTCAGCGATATACACAAATACCTAAAGTGATCAGAGACAACTGCAATATTTTAGTTGTGTTTAATGGAGTAGATAATTATACTTTACAAAATATTTATTATACCTGGTGTTCAGGGGATATGGACATGATTAAGTTTAAAAACTTCTTTTCAAAAACACAAGCTGTTCCGTTCGGATTTATAAATCTACATGACCCAAGATCTAGGTGTCGTATAGGTCTGGTTAATTACAGCAGCAGAGGAGGTGAGCGACCAAAATTGAATGACCCGGCGAGTAAACGAGTCGCATAAAAATTTGAAAAAAAGTACGTCAACGATGGAATAACAAAAATGAGCTAACCCAGACGATTTGACGTGATTGTGGTCTGTTTTCCACCGTATGGAAATATGCTCGGTTAGAGGCTTTAGTTTAACGTTATTGACCTTGTTTTCAGCCTTTGTAGGAACCTTTATTTTTTGTAAATAAGGTCTCCAGCAAAAAGGTCTCTTCACCTCCTCTGCTGCTGAAACTGAGATTATACAGAAATAACTGCACGAAATTTAGATCCCGCAACACGTCCATGGGTTTCTAGTATAAAATGTAGTCTGTGTTTAGTGCCAGATTCACACTTGATAATCGCAACTTCTGGAAAACAAAAAATATAACTTAGTAAAGAAAAGTATTCTTGGGAACACATATATCTGACTTTCATAAACTTTCACACAAAAGCTGTAACATAGTTCACCTTTTTTCCTTCAGTAGGCTAGAAATCAAGGCAGGAACTCCTCGATTATCGACGTTTATAATTTAGACCTATATGAATATTATCCCAGCCTTTCACTTGAATATAACAAATGATGCTGGAAACGTATGACTTTTAAAAATTTTAAGACAGAACTTGAGCATTGTTTATAACTATGAAACGTGCTATTTTCTTAAGCCTGGGAGACGAGGAAGACAAAAACTAATAGCATTAACATTATCTTTAACTACGAACTTCAACCTTGTTCACAGTGATGAGCCAAGCTTTCTGTTTAAGCGGGCGAGACATACAATATTCAGCAGCTCCTTGCATATTGGCGTATCAACTTTAGACCCACTGGAATAATATTTCAGTCGAATGCAACCACTGACATTAAAAATATATGACGTTTTAACACTTTAACGCAAAAAGTTAATGTTGTTCACCGTGATGCAACAATCTTTCTGCTTAAGCGAGATAGGAAACACAGGGACTCTATTCATATCATGGCACAGGCTTTGCACCGGTAGTGATATTATCCACAGGTTTTACTTTAGTGCAGCAACTGATGCAGAACATATATGACTTTGAAAATCTTGAACGCAAAACCTTCACAATGTTGACGTCGCCGTTGCTGTTGGCGACTAAAAGTGGCTTCTATATGCGACACTGAGAAATGTATCGCTGTAAAAGATCTGAAATGTAAGTTTCTTATAAATATATAGATAAGTTTGCAAGAATTTATATGCCTGTCCAACCGTTGTATGTAATAGCACCGACATGATTTTGAGACTGACAAAATGGATGTTCGTAATGACCAACATTGGTCTGAACGAACAGAAAAGAGATTATCAAAATGTTCATTTCTACCTTTGCGATCAAGGCATACAATTCGCTGGACTTATTCAATATTTTAGGTGCAATCGATATTGTCTTTCATCATGATTTGTCGTTTTGTAAATGAAAATACCTTTTCTCTTTGCTTTTCTCCTGGACTCTTTTTGTATATATATATATATATATATATATATATATATATATATATATATATATATATATATATATATATATATATATATATATATATATATATTGTAAGACCCTATTAACTCAGATTTTACACTAAAATATGGTGATCAAGCTTTTTAAATAAGACAAACGATTTTCCACTTTTTCAGATATGTGTCTCCAATATGTTTGTTGGCAAAGTTTTGCTTGATACAGAAACATTCTTCGAGAGAATGAGTTGAGCCCTATTAACCCTGCATGAAGATTAAGATGAAAATGTTAGCATGAAAGGAAAGGATTTATGCATGAGGTATGACACGAATGACTCTCTTCAAGGAATTTAAACATGGCTACCAGCACCTCGACATTGTTCACGTCTCTATAGACATGATATTTGCCTTCAAAGACTGACGCTGGAAACCATTATTTTGTCAATAATTTTAAACGCGTTTAGTATGCTGTCCCATAACATTGACACTTTTACATGTTTCACAGTTTTACATTTTTTTCTTTTTGAAGAACGCGCTTTGATTCTTTTGATAGCCACAAAAGACATATGTTTGGTGGGATGCAACAAAAGAGCGATGTTCGGATGATTCTAGGCTTCCTTTAATTTAAAGTCTTACAGCAGGAAAGATAATTGCAAGTGGTCTTGAGTCAGAAAACGTTCCGCAGATATGTATGTTGTAACTTTTGTTAACTATATCCTTTTTTATGTTTTCACTTTAGATATCTGTTTTTGCAACAACTGCAGTTATACCAGGTTAAAGGATTCTCTGTACCTGCACTGTAATCAACCAAACGAGGATGAGATTTGCCGTTATTTGCAACTCAATAAAGATGCCATCGTTGCATCCGTCACTCACAGCGGCCTTACGAGAATCCCGTCGTGTATTTCAGTCTTAACCAAAGTCCAGCATTTGGATTTGTCATACAATTATATAAAAGAAATAGACAACTGTACATTGAACTCTCTCGGCGGCACGCTTAAAATATTTGTGATGAACTACAACTATGTATCGGTGTTACGCAATGGTTCTCTTGATAATCTGACGAATCTCCAAGAAATCTACTTACAAAATAATACTCTTCAAAAGATAGAAACAAATGCAATAAGCTCACATTTAGAGTCGTTGTATAGTATGCAATTTTCATTCAATCAATTGGAGATCGCGGATTTAGGTCTCATATGGGTGCCGAAGTTACTCAGAGGAATTGTGGTTGTATTGAACCTTTCAAGCAATGATATATCGAATTTTACAAACCACAAAGGAATTAGGATATCAGACTTCAGCTTAAACAATTCGTTCCGTGTTGATTTGACAAGAAACAATCTTACAACAATAGACATAAACTATCTTCTTCGCTTGGTACAGTTAGAGGACATACAGGAGCTGTATAATCTGGGAAGTGGTGAATTCAATATAGCGCATAACCCTTTAGTGTGTGATTGTCTATTATTTCCTTTTTCATTTTATATCAGTATCGTTAGATTTATGGATGAATTTAATCCAGTCTTCACCATGGCATGTTACAACCCACCTGCATTAAGAGTTCGATATGTTTATGCTGTTCCGATTCAGGACTTTAATTGTTCGGTTCAAGAGAATTGCCCACCTGAATGTCTCTGCACAAAGACAGTTGCTTTGGATCAGATAACAGTAGTCTGTGACAAGGACTTGCTGGAATCTCTTCCGAATGTCATTCCAGAGGGCAAGACAATATATTTGTCCGTACATAGTACAAATGTTCAGGAACTCTCAGACAGAATTTATTTTAAAAACGTCACAAATCTAGACCTTTCTTCCTCTTCTATCTCAACGATAAATGAAGACTTTCTTCATAACTTCCAAAGCATGAATAACATTTATATATATGACAATTCTCTTAGGACACTTCCAGAGGGAATTCAGGATATGAATCTAGAAAACCTTACTACTTTATATCTACATGGCAACCCATTTCAATGTGATTGTCATACCAAATGGATGAAATCATGGCTTCAGAAGAACAGAGATAAAATTCCGGATCTGGACCAAGTCTTTTGCGAAGCAGGACAGCCAAATGGCAAACGAATAATTGATGCTTTAGATACTGACTTTGTCTGCGACAGTGTCAATTTATTTCTCGTTCTAGCAGTGAGTTTTGGGGGACTTAGTGCTCTTGTCATTCTCTTGTTTGCAGTGTATTGTTTTCGAGAGACAATTCAAGTTTATTTGATCGCGAACTACCGTTGTTTCCAATGTATTCGTAGGAAGGTTACCACTAACCTATCTTTCGATATCTTCATCTCCTACAGTAGCTACGATGAAACATATGTTCAGGAAGTCCTTATTCCACAGCTTGAAAATGATTCATTCCGACTTTTTACACAGGATAATTTCATAGCTGGAATACCTATTGTGGATAACATATTAAATGGAATAGATTCCAGTTTTACCACGTTAATAGTTTTATCTAACAAATTTCTGGAAAGTGAGTGGTGTAGGTATGAATTTCAGCTAGCATACGATAAAGTTCTGAGAGAAAAAGAACGGCACCTCATAATTTTAATCCTAGATAATGAACTTAACAATGAGCTCATTCCCAGAACATTGAATTTGTGCTTGAAAACAAACAATTACATCAAAGTTTTAGAGAAAAGATACTTGTCACGCCTTTTACTAGCTCTTCCGAGAATTCAGGCCAGAAGTGGAGTCTCCGAAAGGACGCCACTCCTACAAGACCAATCAATCAGTAATTAAATCTTCAGGTGTACAGGTGTACCAACATTTAGCTGTACTGGTCATAGTTCAAAAGAGCTTATGGGAAAATATGTTGTCCGTCGTCCGTCGACCGCCTTGCGTCCGTCCATTAGCACATGTTTGTTATGATACCCAGTGACTGTATTTCTTTGGCACATCCGTAAGATGAAAGGTTTTCACCAGCACAGACTGTAAGCAAATGGACATCAATCATAGGATATCACAAATGACACTATATCAAATGACCATTGATTTCTTTATCCATTAAAGTGTCAAATACACACTAATGAAGTAAGATTCAGATGTGCTAAGGTATGTTCATTGTTTATTGTCGGACTTTTTAATACGGGAGTCGTCGACTC
>JAECUM010036063.1:0-27734 GCA_016617855.1 Megalonaias nervosa
ACTGTATTGTCGTTGTATTAGCCCCCATACTACCGTGTAACAAATGCATCGATTCAGGCTTTGTAGTGGAAGCAAACCCCGTTGATTATATAAGGACACATACAAATAATTCGTAACATAACCGAGAAGTGTTAATTCATACTCATGATCTAGTTCTTTATTTATATCGAGAAACGCGGTGAATCGGATCCCGCCACAAACATGTAGCAAAAGAAAAAACGAAATATTAAAAAGTAAATAAAAAATCTATGATTTTGTAAGACATTTAGTATAATTATTTTGAAATATATCCTATGTTGTAGACAAAATAGTACTTTTATAAACAGCAAATACGAATGACTTATTTAAACGTTTTCACACAGAACAACACATTGTCATGTTAGGACGTAAGTTGCATTAACATACCCTCCCAAAATATGATGCCACTTTTCAGTCTGTGTTTGGAGAAGAGTCTTCTTTTGAGAGAGAGAGAGAGAGAGAGAGAGAGAGAGTATTTGAGTTTACACATACGAGTTACTAGCTGCGCTCAGACCACTTGGTTGTGACAAAAGCATAATTTCTCTAGCAGAACGTTCTGCCAATAGGATATCAGAATTTGTTTGTAGAAGTAAATAACAAAAGGGCTGATGTTGACTGCTCATTATATTAAACTGTACCCAATCTCAGAACTAGAAAAGAGTACTCGTGTTGTGGGGCTGTGAAGTTTGTAAGGAGTAATCAGGTGAATAGACCCTTATATGCCGGTGCATTAAGCAACGGCAGATTAGAGCTATGTGATTTGCAGTATATTATGACATGATGTACAGATATCACACATTTTGCAATGATCTTGTCAAGTGTAACTGTTTCGCCGAATTTGGTTGGCAGGAATTGATTATTAAGAAAGTTATAATAGATAAAAGCTTTTACTTTAATCCTGTAAAGGAACCGCAAGTTTCTATAAGTACATATTGTCTGACCAGCATCTGTATGTCTTAAAGTGCATCAACACAGTGGTCAGGAGCACTATATATTTTATGATGTACACGTGTTCTTTTTAATATATTATTATGCTGTACATGTGTTCTTTTTAATATATTATTATGCTGTACACGTGCTATTCCTAATATGAATATATGTTTGTTTGCTTGCTATTTTATTAAAATAAATTCACTTTTATCACTACTAGGTTCTACACACCTATCATGATGTCACGTCTAGGATATACCAAAAATCATTGGATAGCAAGAAATAGTATCTATAGAAGTTTCAGATAAAATTTGGTTATATCATTTTATAGAGTCATAAATATTAATTAAGAAAAAGTGCGAGGATGAACTGACTGATGGCAGCTTTCGCTGGCATATGAACAGACGTCAAGTTCTGGTGTTGCTCTGTCCTAATGGAACCAGGTAAACATGAAGCTTTAATGGAGGGTCATTTCAAAGTGATTTATATCTCTTTTATGTTTGTGTCTAGATATATGTACTACTACGTCATTTCTTTGCATTGGACACATTTGTGTGTTTCATATTTTTGAATCACCTCATATATTAAAACCATGAAAAGGTTTATTAACAAAAATGTAGTTAAACACAATTGAGATGTGAGACTTTGAGCGTGCTCCTCGTATTATCATCATCCGCGTGTAACTGTCAAGGGAAAGTACAAAACAGGATGAACCTATTGTTGTACGTGTATCCCTAACTCTATGCAAACAGCCGTAGGCCAAAGCTTAGATTTTCACTTGGAGCATCAAACCTAATTTCCAGTTAGGGTGCGGTACCATTAATACAATAATCAGCTATTTATATTATGTACTGTACCGAATTTGAAAATCAAACAATGCCATTCTTGCAGTGGAAAAAGTGTATTGTTACCTATCCATTTGGCGCCAAGCTAAATCATACATGCCATACTGTCACTGAACTCTATATCAGATCTGGTTCATCATGCCATACTGTCACTGAACTCTATATCAGATCTGATTCATCATCATATACTGCCACTGAACTCTATATCATATCTTAGTTTATCATGCATTCTGTCATTGAACTCCATATCAGATCTGGTTCATCATCCTATACTGTCACTGAACTCATATCAGATCTGGTTCATAATCCTATACTGTCACTGAACTCATATCAGATCTGGTTCATCATCCTATACTGTCACTGAACTCTATATCAGATCTGGTTCATCATCATATACTGCCACTGAACTCTATATCAGATCTTGGTTCACCATGCCATACCGTCACTGAACTCTATATCAGATCTGGTTCATCATCATATACAGTCTCTGAACTTTATATCAGATCTTGGTTTATCAAACTATACCGCTCATCGAACTCGTTACAGTTTCTCGACCTATCACATTGTGGTGATGTGTCCTCATACTACAGTAAATCAGAAAACAATCCAAGACCGACACCATCAGAAAAGGTCTTTACAGTAAAAGTAACAATTACAGTATGGACCCTAAGACGATATACGATTAAATTTACAATGAAGTGTTCATCGATACCGTTACAAATAGTCTTTTCACACTTATTAATGTTCAAAATGTAAGTAATTTAGTTAATACACAATGTTGTACAAGCCACGTTGTGTTTAGCCTGCCGGACTTGAATCCGAAATGCTGCGGGTTCGGATCCTGCCATAGAGTCAGCTCGGATCGACAACATTGGTACTTAACACCAATTGCGTTGGCACTAGATAACCTGCTTGTGCTATGCCGAAAAGACCAAAACAAACCCCAATTTATGAATTGTATTGGTTGATGATTTCGAACTTTTTTAATAAAAAAAAAAATGCATTGCAAACAAATACAATTAGTCGTTTAAACCAGAATTTGGATTAACAAAAAAGACCTCGTTCCCAACACCGAAATGGGTTACCATTTAGGGGCTTTCAGAGGTTTTGCTCCCTGAGCCACCCTTTAGAGTGATTTGTCCCACAGATCCCTTGCCTACCTGTCTGCCGCCCTCTCCCCATCCCACAGAGTTATTTCTATACCCACCACAATTTGCTTAGCGCTTCAACTCGTGCTTTGCGTCTTTCATTCGTCGACTGTTAATTTTCCATCAACTTTGCCACAAAAATTTCTGCTATCACCTCCCATTCAAGTCTGTGCAAACGAGACTTGTCTTCTCTACAAATATGGTTGCCGTTATTTGACAGGAAACGAGACAGAAACATTGGAACATTATATCTTCTCAACAGGTCTTGGACAAATTGAACTTATTTACCATTGTACATCATCAGTTCCAGGTTGTATAAGTTAATCCTTTCATCTTAATCCTTCAAATTGTACGTGTCAGAAAAACAGGAGCCCCTTTCTGACCTCTTTTGAAAACACTCTTTACAAACTGTGAGTACATTTTGTAGCTTACATACTTGCTACGTTCCACAAGTTGTCAAACTCGTGTGATCCACTTTCCAAAGTCAGATGTATTGATTTATAAACTTCCAGGTTTTCAAAATCGGCTTGATTAAAGTTAGCCGAATTCTGATAGGAGCTTCCCGTCATTACGATTATGTTATTCATTGTAAGTATTGCTGTTCGAAGGACAACTGTTTCCCAAGACAAATAACATGCCACAGATTTATAAATTTTCATCTGAACAATGCCTCAGTAATTTATTTGGAAATCCGAAGAACAATAATAAGTTGACATATAACTTGAATTTGAAAGAAATAATTGAACCATCAGAGAATAATTTTAGGGAGTTCAAAACCGACTTGTTACCATACTGATTGCCTTATACTATTGTGTTCCAATCTCCTTTCATTTGACCTTAACCTTTTACACAAAACCGACTTGTTACCATACTGATTGCCTTATACTATTGTGTTCCAATTTACTTTCATTTGACCTTAACCTTTCACACAAAACCGACTTGTTACCATACTGATTGCCTTATACTATTGTGTTCCAATTTCCTTTCATTTGACCTTAACCTTTCACACAAAACCGACTTGTTACCGTACTGATTGCCTTATACTATTGTGTTCCAATTTCCTTTCATTTGACCTTAACCTTTCACACAAAACCGACTTGTTACCATACTGATTGCCTTATACTATTGTGTTCCAATTTCCTTTCATTTGATCTTAATCTTTCACACAAAAATTAATTGATATTAATAAAATCGTAGCCCATTGGATACACGTATGCCTTGATTGTTTAATTTAATAAACATATGCCTTGTTTGTTCCATTTGATACACATATGCCTTGGTTTTTTTATAAACATATGCCTTGATTGTTTCATTAAATACACACATGCCTTGCTTGTTTAACATAATGCACGTATGCCTTGTTTGTTTCATTTAATACACATATGCCTTGCTAATTTCATTTGATACACATATGCCTTGTTTGTTTCATTGGATACATATATGCCTTGTTTGTTTCATTCTGAACCAAAGCAAAATGATTGAAATAAATCGGAAGTACAGTTATATTTCTTTCTATAAAGAACTGCGATTCTTCCGCCAAGTTGAAAAAAAAAGATAAGAGAACATTTAAAATAAAGATATGATAATAAAAGAGACAACATTTAAAGGGCAGTCAAATTAGACAACGAGGTTAGTATTTAAAAGAATTCTAAGTATTATGTCTTACATCAAGCTTGTCTCTTCATCAGATTCGCAACATAACTGTGTATTATACCGTATCTTGTGCAAGATTAGATGCTCTTGGTATATACAAACATTACTACTATCGCATATTCGGGTACCCACAATCGAGGACGATTATAAACGCGCAAGTTTCTTATCATTTAATTGATTTACCACCAACGTTTCCTTTCCCTTTAATGAGAATTCGAGCCACCATTTTGGACATCGTCTGAGTTACACTCGAATTCGAGTAACGATTTAGGACATTGTCATAGCTGTACTCGAGTTCTAGTCACGATTTTAGACATTGTCAGAGTTGTACTCGAGTTCTAGTCACGATTAGGGACATTGTCAGAATTGTACTCGAGTTCTAGTCACGATTTGGGACATTGTCAGAGTTGTACTCGAGTGCTCCTTTAAGCATTATTAGTTAAATATATGGATAAATGAAGTTTCATAAGCCCTCATTTTGTCATATTACGATGGGAAAATCATGTTGCAAAAGAATGTCATGGATTAAACCTTTTTATTGACATAGGTGATTAGATTGGAAAGGGCTAAGATTTTGGTACAGCAAGAAATTCACCTTACCAACTAAATCCAATCTGATAAGTCCCAAATGTTTTGTAACACGATGCTGTCAGGGCCGACAAAGGGGGGAGGCCACCGGGGATATATCCCCAGGGTCCGGGCCGAACAACACTTCTTAATTTTATTTTTACAAAAAATTTGTTTGAACAAGAACTAGGAGAGGCCAGGGTATTTCTTACCCCAGGGCCCGTGATCGCTCTCTACGGCCCTGGAGGCTATATCCCATGGACGGCATGGGGCTGATGGTTTTGGATGGTTTTCGTCGATACAAATTTGAAGTTGTAATTCAGAATTGTCTTTAGTCAGAAATCCGTGGAAAATTATTAATCATTTTCATTAATTTAGTTTATTTGACACTTGTTGCTCAATAGATGGGGCAAAAACGGAATATGTCCAATAATAAGAGTAATTTTCTCCACAGAAGTATCCTTCAGCTTAAATACCGTGTAAGTACTGAAAGCTAAAACTAGTGATCACGGAGGTGCTCAATAGTCACCGTTATTATATACTTTATAAACGGTCCCATCAGAATGACCTTGTATATATCGGTCATTAATTATATTTAAGTAAAAACAAATCACCGCTTCCTTATTTGATACATACTTGCTCACATTTCATAAGCTCCGTCAAAATAAGGTCCATTAAAAATCGCAACAGGAGTGACGAATGCTGACCACGTCATAAATCTAACCCACTCCTGGGGCCAATAGTACCAGTAGTCCTTTCTTCCTGACACAAGTTGTTGTTAGGTATTGCTCTTTATATAAGGCGATCTAGTCATTTAAAAATAATACAATTAGTAAGAGAGAGAGAGAGAGAGAGAGAGGGGAGTCAACTGACCTTAGATACAATATATCATATAATAGCTTTCGTTCATGCGAAGAAGGATCTTTTATCAACTTTTGATAGCATTAACCTTGTGCTAGAAATTTAAAGAAACACAAAATCAGTATCCTTATTTTCCACATTTCAAATTTACTGGCCACCATGACAGAAAAGCAAGATCGAACAAGGGCAATCACAACGGCCATCATAGACAGAATATTTCTAGTTCATCTTTTCATAATTGTTTCTTCAATTTTTATTGATGTATTGCATCGTTGTTTCTTGATATATCAATATTTCGTTGTGTTTGTTTGACTAGAGGAAGGACGCACCGGGTGGCCGAATGATGTAAGGCGCTCGTCTTTACAGATTAGTCATCTCTGTCCGCGTTGGTACGTGTCTCCGCTCGGACAACGTCGGTATGTTGAAAGGTTTCCCGTGAGTCGGTGGCTCATCCCGGGTTCTTCTTCCACCAAAGATGCTGGCCGCCATATATAACCTAACATGTGCTGAAAAATGTCGTAAAACCACAAAACCCCTACAGTCTTTTGTTACATGAGATTCCATTTTCCTTGACAAACGTTTTTTTTTCATACACTGCTGAACGAGAGTCGCCCATGTACGCGCGCATTTTCATTGCAGGAAAAAAGCGTTTATTAATATGCCATACGCAGACTTCATTCATACGATGAACGACTTGTACAATGTTCACGAAAACGTTTATATATTATTTTGATTCAATTGTGTTTTATCTATATTATGACAAAACGGTGAATATGCTTGTTATAAATTGCGTCGAATGTTGCCTTTCTATTCAAAATATATGATTCGCAACATACAGAGGCATTTTTGGAAATCTCGCAAATTTCTGTCCTATGTATAGGGCTCCAAGGTAATTCAATGGTTTACTATAATGAACCTAAAGAAACCTCATCAGTATGGAAAAAACTATTCTTCTACGACAGTTGATTTTGTTGCATAACAGCTTTCATATATGAATAACAATACCAAATCTTTACGAAAGATTTGCAGATTACAATACATTTTTTATATTTTAATTTTCTTTTTACAAATACGAAATTTGAATGAAACGTTTATATTTAACCAATGAAAGATGATTTCTTTCTTTTGTCGGTATACTTTTGAGGCTTTAGAAAGAAAAAGAACAAACAAATCTTTGAGTGAATATCTTTGACCAATGAACATAGAGTATATAACCGTATTTAAGCACTGAAGGATCATACTCAAACTTCTCAATAAAATATTATGATGGCCATTTCCTTTCTCCTTAATGTATACCATATCCATTAGATTTGGTTCATGAAGTCTCCTCATAAAATCTGAACAACACGGACTTAAAACAGCAAGGTACATTTTGCAACAAATCTATTAGCGGAGATGATGATGGTAATAATAATAATAATAATAATAATAATAATAATAATAATAATAATAATATTATTATTATTATTATTATTATTATTATTATTATTATTATCTTTGTTGTTTTTATTATTATTACTGCAACTGCTGCTGTTGTTATTTGCTGCTGCAATTAATTGCTACATTCGAATTTGTTTTCAAAACGATAAATTTTGTTCTCTTTCTCATAATTTATTATAATTTATTGTCGTGAATTGTTACTTTCTACAATTTATAATAATTTTTTAGTAAATATTTCACAAAAATACAAAGATGTGTAGCTTCGTAAATAATGATAATACAGTTTGAAATAAAAATATCTGAACGTCGCCCCCGTTGAATATTATTTTGTCTTTATTAACGTGGCAACGATTCCAACAAATTGAATCTTACATTTGTTTGGAGTTTGGTTTCGTTCGATTTATTTTTTTTATTCTGAAAATGACAAAAAGCTGTAGCCGTACCAACCATGCTTTTAGCTTTACAGTGAACAATTTATGATTTCGTAGATCAGTGCTATTCTAAAGAGGAGATACAAAATGGCATAAAAGAGAACTGTTCTATTATAGAAGTCAGTGATAAAAGCCATCAAGTTTCAATTAAACTTTCCATTTAAAATGCAATACATTAACAGAAGCTCTAAACTTTATCGTTGCAGGCCCCGATGATTAATGATGCACAATTATGCACTATAGGCCCATAATTATCTCAGCCATGTTGGATCATTATATCTAAAAAAAAATTTAAATCAATTCTGTTATTTGCACAAGTAGTATCTTTTAAGAAAGCTATATTTAGGAGTTTTATTCCCATTTTATGTCTCCATATGAGTATCATAGGACACATCCTGAAGGTAGTAAAGAGTTATATAGTCCAAGTTTTAAACGATTAAACTAGGGAAGACTTTCTGGGTTGAACACAACCCTGGAATTACAAGAAAACCTTCTTTGAAATCTAAGCGCGTGTTGATATTGCAACGGAACTAAAGCTTAAGGACTGCATGCTGAGTTTTGCAGTGTTAACGAGAACTGAAGCTGCCGCAAAATGTTCTGCTTGAATACCAAACATCATTCCAGTTGAATAATGCTGCAATGAACGCCAAAGTAGCTTCTCTCCGTTTGTGATCTACTGCTGATTTCAGCACAGATAGCATGATCTTGAAACCACAAAAATTGATGTCATTAATGGAGGGAAAATCAAATGCAGTATCAAAGTATATTAAGGATTAATTACAAGACAACAGAAAACCTCTAAACTACTAATTCACTGTAAGGCCGTCGGCAGCTCAAAAAAGTGAACAAATAAATATAATCCAATTATGCAAAGAATGCAGATATATCCCCGTGCAGACTGACCAATTCAGTGTAGAAAATTATCAGATTAAGAACCTAAAATATAACATATATAATGTCCTCGAGAAGAAACAAATGGAGACAGAACTTATAAATTAAGGATGCCGAAAGCAATACAAAAGAATTGTTGGACATTCGCTGTATTCTATCTCAGTCTGAAAACGAAGGAGCACGTACAAGTCATTCATGTATTTTCACTAAACGGGGAAATCACGAATAAATAGGGATTTAAAATGCAAATTATCATCAGTATTGTTACGTGTCTAGGCTCGTACAAAAGTAACAAAGAAAAGAGTGAAGCCAACAAGCTTTGTAAAATTTAACAATTAATTTATTTCCCTAGAAAAACAAGGTAAAAATAAGAAAAAGGAATTACGGTTTATGAAACAAATCCAAAATTAATCCTAGAATTAATAAATGTAAGTCCTATTGATAAAAAGTCCTAAGTGAATCACAGTTCGAATCCCGATGGAGTTCCAAGATGGAAGGTGATGACGTCTTCAATAACCTGCTTTGTCCTGATGTGTCATCAGTTCCTTGTTGAATCACCAAGAATAATATTCCAGTTTGGAATTCCGAATAAAATTTCCAATAAATGTGTTTGTCCAAGATGTCTGATGAGCACTAGTAATTTCCAGGGAAAATAAATTACTTTAAATTGAATTAAAATAAAAATTCAGCTCAAACTGGTCACAACAAAAACACCTTTGAGCTCTAAATGTTTAAAGCAAGACTGGCCCAAAATTACTATAATAACGTGTGTTTTAAGCATAACTAAAACGCAGAACAGATCACCTGATGGGGTCACGTGATCACTTCCTTCGAGGGGCGTAGAAACATTACATGCCGATTATCACGTACGCTATGTACGGCTTTGACTCTACTAAATGAATATTACTATAAGATTCAATAATAAAAAAATAAAAAAGTTGTTTACTACAAAGTCGAAACTGGCTCTGAATCTAGGTCACCGAAAGATACAGTGTTTCTACCACTGCTTTGTTTATCAGGTTTAACAGAACTGAACTACATTTTGTGGAAAAATGTCAAATCCAGTGAATAAAGTTATCATTACAATAACATGTAATGAAATAAAATAAAATTTAAAAAAATTTAAAACTAACGTTCACGTAATTAAATTTATATGCATAACTGTAAAAAGAATTCATGCAAATGGTAAGGCGATCTTCTTTAAAGGGTGTATGAAATGCCAGGACGTTGATAATGTCTAAATCTTCACAGATAAAAAATGTTTTTAATACATATAGCATGCGAAATCTAAGCATACTTAAACCCAAGCTCTCTGTAGAAAATGAAACGTATTGCATCTTCGTTGAGAGTCATTCTTGCGTTTTTAAGATGAATAGACAGAGCAAGTAAGGCTGTTGAAAGTGAAAGACTCTTTAAAGAGGACAACCAACATGCAGTTTCTCTTGCATTACACATAGCTAACTCCCTCTGTTTCAATCTACATCAACCATGATGAAAGAATGTAAGAAATAAATGAATTTATATTCTGAAGAAACGAGTGTACAAATGGTAAATGATACGACATATTCTTTCTTCTCTAAATTGGCTGTCTATGTAAAGGCTTTATAAATAAAATGCCTGGTGTTCAAATGAGGCTTAAGTATGTCACTGAGTCTAAAGATACATTGAAGTGTTTTGCTGGAGGGTCAATTAGTAATCAAACTTCATATGTAGAAAAAAAAAAACCTTGTCAGATGAATGACAGTTTGAAAGTAATAAACCTCTACTCATTTAATTCTGTATCTATCCTTCTGGAACATAATATGAGAGGAGAGACATCACAAGAGTCCTGTCATTAATTTTGGAACAGAATTAATTAAAATATGGCGAAGAGGGCAACATCAAATGATTCATTCAGAATTTTTTTCTTTTTCATCTATCCACTTTTGACGATCAGATGTTGCGCTCAACGCTCATAGCTCTCAAATGATCTTTACTATAGTTTGCACTAAAATGTTTAGACAGGAGTTGTATTTGCAGTCGTATGTCCGAGAAATGTTCCTCCATCCTAAAGCGTAAATTTCTTTTGAGTTCTTTACATAACTGCTTAGATGACATTTTGTGTATGACATCAAATATTTAATTTAATTTTAAATTTATCACTGCTTTCAAGATATGTACTATGTTTGAATTAGAACATCCTACAGATTAGAACAAGTAAATTCACACTTAAACCACACGAGGTTTTTGCTATTCACGTAACTTTTCAAGTTTACGTCGGGCTTCCAGTGCTGTATCATAGCAAAAATTTGTTTGGAACGAGGCTGATTATATTCCAAATGATTTGTTAGTCCCTCCGCTACCAACGTATACTGATCTCAGTCCATGAAAATGGTGACATTTTTCCTTATCCGTCGTCGTTATTATCAAAGGCTAGGCGTGGGGAATATAATTTCTGTAATACCGAATACTGAGTTCTGAATAAAACATTTATATATGCTACTGTTTTAAATATTGGAAATACAATTGGGTAATTCCTCCTACAACTAAGTAGATCGCCAGTAGAATTTGGTTTTGATCTTGGATTCATACGGCTGCTTATTTGTTTGGGTTGCTAATTAGGGTGAAATGAAATTTTACCGACAAACGCTTTTGGAAATCTTGTATAACTGCATTCAGACTGCCTATATTGTTTGGTGACGTATAAAATGTCAGGATTTGATGTTTGGAAAGATTTACCACTGACGTTATTAGTACGGATTGAAATCCTAAAAATAAGTACATCCATGCGTCAGTACATTTATGGAACTTGGAATCTTTTACTTCAGGGATAGAATTGATTATTTTGTAGATAAAATGTTTTAGCATGTCTAAGATTTTGTATTCATCACAAGAAAATTTCAGAGAGTAACTTACCAGCTACTATTAGTAAATGTATGTTTTACCAAAGCAGAAATATGTTTCCGAAGTTCTGCGGGTATAGCATCACTCTTTTGTTTATCATTATTTCCAGCGTCTACAATTACTTACTGGACCTTTGTTTTCGCCTCAGATTTCTTGGCCAAAAATGGCAGGTGCTTTATCTTAGTATCAGGAAAATATTCTTTCTGGACGTTCCCAAAATTGAATTGGTCTTACCGAATAAGTCTTAAATTTGAAGTGCTCGGTACCAACACTACTTTACAGAATGTAGTCAGGGAACAGGAATCGTATTTCTGTTGCGTTCTCGTGTGCATCCCCAATGTAGTGTTATTGCGTGCTTGAATTCAAGTAGTTGGAGGGGTTCGTCCAGTGAAATGTCGCACATTAGTCAAAGGAGGTGCTCGGGAAAGTACACAATTAACATAGGATTTGTCATATGTTGGGGAGTTCGAAGAACTAGAAACTGATGCTTAAGTGGAAGCTAGTTAAGGAAAGGTAACAACGGCAGACGGAGCACCTTTGTGAAGAGGATCTCCTTCTACTTGCCCGTCTGGTCGAGTTGTTATAAACTGATTTGTCAGGAACACGTTGTGATAACTGAGTTGTTATAAACATTGTTGTAAGTAGCAGTCTGTGATGGCCGACTGATAATACACTGGTTTGTCAGTTGCAGGCTGTGAAATGCAAAATGCAGATGCGGGCGTGGGTTCGTTAGAGAAAAATGGGGTCGTGCTGTTTTAAAATATTAGTAATGGATGAGTAAGTGTATTAGTACGTATTTGTCTCAGTGGCTTCCAGACCTATTGCAGACCTATTGAGGAGAGAGCATGTGGAGTCACTTTCAGGTTACAAATATGTGCATAGGTTTTTCTACGAATGTCCTCGTTTCCGAAACCTTATTTGTTGATATGTATCTGTATTGTGTTTTGCCCATTGTTGTGCTTAATTGGAACGCATCTGACATTCCGTAGTTCAGGCTTGGTACTAAATACTAATTTCACACAAAACCTCTACTTTGTAAATACTAATTTCACCCAAAGTCTTGTAAATACTAACCTTACACAAAGCCTTGTAAATACCAATCTCACACAGAACCTCTACCTTGTAAATACTAATCTCACCCAACGCCCTGTAAATACTAATCTCACCCAAAGCCATGTAAATACTAATCTCACACAAAAACTATGCCTTGTCAATACTAATCTCACCCAAAGCCTTGTAAATACTAATCTCACACAAAGTCTCTACCTTGTAAATGCTAATCTCAGCCAAAGCATTGTAAATATTAATCTCACCCAAAGCCATGTAAATACTAATCTCACACAAAACCTCTGCCTTGTCAATACTGATCTCACCCAAAGCCTTGTAAATACTAATCTCACCCAAAGCCTCTGCCTTGTAGATACTAATCTCACCCAAAACCTTTTCCTTGTAAATACCAATCTCACCCAAACCCTGGTAAATATTAATTTCACATAAAGCCTTAGCCCTGCAAATACTAATCTCACATAAAGCCTCTGCCTTGTAAATGCCCAAAGCCTTAGCTCTATAATTACTAATCTCACCCAAACCCTAAGACAACAAATTGTTCTTTCCAATACACTTTTGAACCCAAGTGGACAAAATATTTCCTATGTTTATCAGTATTACAATTTTATGGTCTTAAAATAAGCAATAGAAAAGAGTGTGAAGCGACAAGCTTTGCAAAATTCAACAAATAATGTATTTTCCCTAGAATACAAAATGAAAATGTAGAACAAACTTACGGTATTGCGAATTAAATCCCAAATAATCCTATAATTTCTAACACAAGTCCTAATTAATATTGTTGTGAATAATCTTTAGTAGCATTGCAAATAATTTCCAACGCTTAAGGTGTTGATGTGGCTGTTTCGGCATGTAGCCCCTAGAACCTCAATTGTATTCATGTGCCAACAGTCTTTTATTGAATCACAGTAATATAATCCAAGATTTCCTTGTTTGAATTCACTATTATTCCCAGTTAATAACTCTTTCCAAGGATGGTATAGAGCACGTTATATTTCGAGAGAATAATAAATAATTTCAACCATCAAAACCTGAATGCAACAATATAAATGATTTCTGCCCAGATGCTATTGCAGGAATAAATAATTTTTCCAGTAAACAAGATTATTTTTTTTTAAAAAGACACAAAAGGATAACGCGGCTGAGGGCCAAATGAACTTGATTTTGGACAAGGTCAGCAACAAAATATAATTTTACATAACCGTAGCAAATAATAGAATAAAAAAGAATTAACAAACAATGGAAATTAAATATACATAACAATCAATTCCAAAAGTATGGATACATAAAGTTTCCAAGGCCGAACGAAAGTGAAGTTATATTTCTCTGCTTTTTGTTGTCACTTCATCCCGAAAGCATCTTGAATGGTATAATTATTTATTTATCGTGTACAGTGTATGCCAAGCCATTTAACAGCACCATCATCAGCAAGCTGCAGAGCCTGAAGTCCACCGGGAAACCTTGTCAGTGGGCAGTTGTTCACAACGTGTGACATGGTCTGCAGAGCTCCACAGCTACAGGAAGAATCAGTGGCCTGGCACCATCGTACAAGGTTGACTGCACAACACCCCTGTCCTGTCCGGAAATGGTTTAGCGTCGTCCACAGATGTCGTGGAGGGTTGAAGCCAGGAGGGCAGACAGATGGCTCAGCTACGAAAGAGTGATTTGGAACATATGTTGAAGAACACTCATCACTCCATGCCGAAACAGCTGTCATATCCTTCAGCAATGGACCTAACCCGATTGGGCGTCTCGAAGCCAAGCGGACTGCTGGATGTGAAGTGATGTCCACGTACAGTGGAAGTTTCTCGCTAGCATAGAGCTTAGCCAGCAATTTAGTTGCTTCCTGGCGACGGAGATGTGAAGGAGTAATGTTGCTGAGCATCGGCAGCCATGGTAAAGGAGTAGGACGTAGTGTTCCAGAGATTATGCACATTGTTGTGTTGAGCTGGGCGTCAGTTAATTTGTTATGGAACAATCAAGCCCAGACAGGAGCGCAATACTCGGCTGTCAAATAATAGAGTGCCAGTGCTGATGTCTTGAGTGTCTGAGCACTAGCGCAGCTGGTTGAGCCATCCGTTTTGTGTAGTAGGTTGTTTCGAGTGCTCAGTTTTGCTGCAGTTTTCTTCAGGTGGTTGTAGAATGTCAGTGATCTGTCCAAAGTCACACAAAGGTATGTTCGTATCGGGTCGTGTTTTATGTGCTACCCATTTAGGAGGATGTAAAGCTCACGGTTCGCGTTTGCATTGTTAAGGTGGAAGACACTGGAGACTGTCTTTGTTGTGCTCGGTTGTAGGCACCATTTCTTCTTAAGAAGTCCGTCATTTCCTCCAGATTCTTGTTCAGTACCTCTTCAAGCTCAGTAAATGAGCGACTTTGGGTCCCGAGAGCAACGTCATCTGCGTACATGAACCTGCGCCACTGTGTTTCAGGCAAGTCATTGATATAAACATTGGAAGACTTGGTGAAAGAACAAACCCCTGTAGGAGTCCATTAGTCTAACGTCTCCACGAGCGGCAACTCTCTCGGATGTGTACTCTGAAGCGCCTATTGCTAAGGAACAGTTCGATAGTCTCAACTATCCAGCATGGCAATACTCTGGAAATTTTCAACAACAGCTCTTCATGCCAGACCGTGTCATATGCCGCTGTTAGTTCAAGTAAAATAACTCCAGTTTAAAGGTTCCTCTGAAAACCGTTTTCAACAAACGTGGTCAGGGCAAGAATTTGATCGCAAGTGCTACGACCATGCCTGACGCCTGCCTGCTCAACAGATATGATGTTCTCCAAGTCCGGACTGATTCTTTGGAGAATCAGGCATTACAGTACTTTAAAACAGACTGAAAACAAAGAGATTGGCCGATAGCTTGCCGCATTATGGGGATCTTTGCCAGGCTTTGGGATCGCAATAATCTTTGCCTGGCGGCACAAAGCATGCACTTTTCCATAATGGTGAATGGCCTGAATGCTAGTGAAGAATGCCCCAACCAGGCTGGCAAGACAAGACAAGACTTTTATTACACTCAGATTGTAAAGGTTACAACATATGAGGTATATAAGAAATAGAACATGAATATATAGCATGTGATAATATTACACAATGCTTAACAGGGATTGCAATATTTGGACACACGATCTAACAACCTGCAAATATATAAGAGTCGTTCATTACCTGTTTTCATCAACTGGTTTTATTTATAAACATTAGTCGTGAAAGTGTATGAGTGAGGTATAGATTCTCGTCTTTCATTGTGAAAATAAGAAAAGGATAGAAGATAGTAATATTCATCCAATATTTCTTGAGGCTGACAAAGTGTGCAATATCTTTCGTTATGGGGAACATTAGCTCACTTACTAGTTTCGACGGGAAAACTTATGATTTGCAGTTTTAAACATAATTACATTTTTAGACATATTGTTTTCGGTAATGCAAAATAGATCCTTTCTAAATCAAAACTCGTTTTAAATAACCTGTAATTTAAACCTTTAGATGATGTGTTGATGTTAGCTGCCCAAGTTTGTGTGTATTGATCTTTTAGTTGTTGTTCTACCGAATTTATTAACCATTTAATCTGTCTTAGTTCCGTCCATTGTCATTTGCTGCGTAGAAGAAGAGAACTTAGAACAATACTTGGGAGTAATTTACGCTTCTAAAGGTCATATACATTTTAATGGCTTGGCCCTATCTTGGATCCCTGTTATTATATCAAAGAATGATAGAGACATTGAATTGAAAAATAATGTCAGCAAGTAAGCTGTGGCCACATAATAGTAAGTTTTCAAGTTTTGCAGCTAATGGTCGAGGAGCCTGGGGTTAATGCTCTTTAGTGGAACCCCTACTTTGGTACAGTTAACATGTTTTATGTCGCTTGCCAACATCCCTCCTCGCCACTTCTTAATAAAATGTTTTTAAAGAATTGACCCTGTTACAATAAGGTTAAGGTGAAATACCAAGAAAATTTTAGCTGCAAAAACCCCCCAACAAACAAAGAAACACCCCCCCCCAAAAAAAACCATAAACAAAATAAAACAAACCAAAAACAAAACAAAATGAAAACAAAAAACAAAAAGAGCTCCAGGCAGCGCGTCCTTTACGTGGTGCCCGTGAGCGATTGCCCTGTCCCACCAACCTCCCAAGCGCCGCAACTGCAGCTAATCCTCAGATATCCTAATTGAACCCCAGTGTAAGTGCTAATTGAAATAAAAAATATATTAATATATTACTTTATTGATACATGAAATACATCAATGAATGTTGCGCAAAGAAGTTGCAAGTAATTTGAGATTATAAATAACAAGCATAATAAACAGAATGACATTGTTTTTAGTCTCTCTGAATTACATTTTGGGTTTTTACGCAATAATAAGATGTCAGTTTTGGTTTATGTTGGCAAATAACGTTGACAAGCCCCCCTCCTCTCCCGCCATTAAACAAAACCCAAATATTTCCATCTGTCAGCCAAAAGTCAAATTTGATTTCATCTATGGATAAGGTCTGTCATCTTGTAAGTTTAAATAGTTTATATTTCATCGCTTCCTCGTAACAATTTTAACGTTTCTATCACTTTGTAACAGTTATTGTGTCATGACCATTCAATTTGTAAAATCAATCACACAACTGATTATAAAGGATATTGTAAATATTATAAATACGTCACTGATAAATTCCTAGGAGATTTTAAACAATTGTGGTCAGCTTCATCGTTTCCAGAATATAATGACTACTATCCGCTCATGTCTGCTAATTATACACTAACGTACACCGAACCACACTGTGAAATCTCTAGGACTTACTGGAGGAATCAGCCCTGAGCTACACTGTGCAGTTGGGTTATATACCATTCGATTTACCTCCCATGATATTATCAACTGCAGTAAGTCTTTTAATTATATAGAGATAAACTTCAAACTGGAGTTTAGTTGAAGTTACACCTGGAGAGAGAAGTGCAAGTAAGAAGAATTCACATGCATAGCTCACTGAACTACAGCGAAGAACACCCCGACTGGCAATAGTGAAATATGGTCTAGACTCTATACACATTTTGCTTACTATAGGGTGTTTTGAAAAGGTTTGTTTGTGAAAGCCATCTATACACATATTGCTCTTTTTGATCATATTTGAACATAATGCATGTCTTTAGATGATTTCCGGTTTACTTTTGTCATCAATTATTGCTTTATAAAGTGTGAATGTGAATGCAGTAAGTCTAGATGTTTGACCAAACAAAATTGATTAATTTCTACACAAGATATAAATGTTCTCGCTCTAGTCTTAACATATTTCTATTTTATATCTCCCTATTATTTATATGGAAGTTTTTATTCGTGAGGTATTTATTTCCTTAGATAATGAGTCAATGCTAAAATAAGATGCAAAAGTAGTCGCATTATTCATAGATAGTAATTACAAGAGAAGATGAATTTTGTCACCAGTTACTCGAAATAATTCTTTAATCTGTTTTACTAGTTGCCTCATCCTGTCGTTTTATTTCTGAGAGTGTCGACAAATAATATAATCCACTTTACAATATCGATACTCGTTCGTCTAAAATAATTTCAAATGTATTATAAACAATGGCTTATTTGACATACATTAGAGACACAGAGACAACACCTGGTTTGACTGGACAAATCCAGAATCAAGTTCAGACTTTTTTTATTCCGAGACCCAATGCAAGGTGTCCATCTTACTTTCTGAGATGGACACATATATTTAAAAAAATCTGAAAGGGCGCTTAAACCGAGGATTAATTTTGTTTTCTTTGTGTCATGATTTTGCCGGTCAGTTGAATTAACCTTTCTCAATCTCACTAAATCCCATTTAACTCTTATGCTTATTTCCAGACTGATTTTATTAACATATACTTTTCCCTTTCTTAGCCTGTGTTCTTACTGACGATTTTCTGGTTTTATGTGTTGTTACTGCCCACTGGGAGCAGCTCACATAATTCTAATCTTAAAATCAAAATAACGCATTCAAACAGATGATTAGAAATTCGCATAAGTGTGTCATAATAATCTGTGATCTTTGTTAAGATACAATAAAACCATAACGTCTACTGTCGGTACTCACTTTTAAGTTAGTTTTTATTGCAGACGATATAAACCCTTATCTGCTGTCGCATAATGCACTGGCAGATCAAGTTCTCTGTTTGTTCTATTGATTACTCCTAACAAACTGCATATACCCAATTCTGACGACGCGTTATGCGACGGTGCAGGTGCTTCTATGTTGTTGAACCCGTCGTGTAAGCGAGTATATACTGTTATTCACAGGGAATGGTAAATCCTCTTAGATCTATCCATGCCGATTTTCGCAATCGACCCCTTTGGGAAACGTGGTCTTGTTAGTATCAAGATTAATATTTGCTTAGAATCAGCAAGCCTCATCAGGGAATTCGTCGTTTTATGATGTGTGATATAGAAATAAAAGTCTGCAAGACAAACATTAAGATAGCCTGCCTCTAAGCAACATTTTGATTGAAAGGTTTTCACTGAACCGTATCAAAATACAATTAACATGGCTGACTTAAAACAGCTCTTATCGTACACAGGACATTACGAGCCGGAAAACTAGTGATGTATTTACTTTGAGTGGGGTGAATCTCATTAGTTACCAAATGTGTTACGGAATATATAATCAGTCACATTTAGTTCATTCGTTACGTGACAATCGAAAGGACAATAAATAAAATGGCATGAATATGACCAAGGAAAGAAGAGATTTAAATATAGTGTCTTTTGGAGTCTACCTCAAAATATAAATATTGTAACAAAATCTTAGTCTATGTTATATAAATAGATCTCTTTTGGCACTAACACAATCTCCTTCATCTATATAGTTATATTTCCCTCTGTATTTTGCTTTCTTTCTCTCTTTATCCGAAGGACTATCTATTTACTCCCTGTAACATCGAGGATGCACACTGTGCGCCTCTCCCCACCCCCCGCACTTCGCAAGAGGCGATTATTGAGGCCAGAGTCACCAGAACTCAGTGGATAGCGTGCAGTACATGCAATGGAAAATACTCGGATTCAGATCCTATCATTGGATCAGCATTTGTCGTCCAAGAGAAAGATACTATACTCAAACTATCTCGACACTAAAAGAGCTGTAAAAGACCCAAACAAATATAAATATGTATTTATAAAAAAAATATAAGGACATTTATCTATCTTTTCAATCTATGTCCGTCCACCTAACTTTGGAGGTTGCCATGGGAATGGATTAATACTATTGTCACTCATGAAACAAAGTTATTTGCTTCCATCTTTAAACTTTGATTACAAATGTCAATTTTATAAATAAATTCGATATTTTGGCAATCTATGGTTGCTAAAATACGCTGGTGTTGTCTCTCTACCTGTGACAAGAACTAGATATTTTCCTCTTTCCGCAAATGTACAGAAATGATTTTCGGAAATTCTGACGACGCTGTCATTCACAGACATCTCAAAGATAATTATATCATCTATCTTTTGCGGTGTTATTTATCTTTGTCACCTGGTATCTAGCTTGCTTTATGGAGTGTATCAACAGATCCAATGAACGTGTATAACATTTAGACATAACTTGTTCTTTTATTTGGAAAACCTCTTTACTTGCTTTTATAGTGTGACAGAGAGAACCGATCTTTCTAGATGTATTTTGTTTAAATGAAATCATATTGGTCATATATTACTTGAGTGTATTCCAAAATACGTTTTGGTGGTCGACTGTTCCCTCTACTCCTGTTCTCTTGCTGTCCTGGTCCGTTCTTTTTTCTGCTCATTGTCAATTTCTAATACCTACGGTTCCACCCACTTCTGGATATTTTGTGTTTCCTTGTTACTTTAGTTTAGTTTATATAAATATTATGAAACATATCTGTTTAGAACTGGAAGAAAATGATTAGAATAGTAACTACCGAGTTATTCATATGATGATCGAATTATTCAGCATCAATATACTTTTAAATAATTTCCTCCTAGCAGTCTATTCTTCAGCTTTGTAATCACAACTTTATTCTCTTAAAGCAAAACCGACATACAATTTTACTGATTTTTAAGGAGGTCCCCATGCATTGACCTTTAATTTTAACAGAAATTTAATTTTCTTTTATTACTAATCTGCAAAAACATTTTGATCCAACGGTCGATTTCATTGCAGTTGATGTCATATTGATCTCTATAGAAGTAGGTAAAACGGAACAAATTTAAATTGATCTTTCCCTCCATAGTATTTGATTGTATGTGTTAATATGTTGTTACGTGATTTTATTTTATTATTTCTGTTTGTGTTTTGATTTGTTTCGATACATGCTTTGATCCGTGTATACGAGCATAAGCGAGTGGCTGTTATATGCTATATTGTAATATTGTTGTTGTTTGGGTTTATTTTGAGGGGGTTAAGGACACAAGGTACTAATTATATGGAAAAATGGGAACCAGCCTGGAAATGGGTGAACATAAAAGAGAGTATATGTGGGTTTGGCTGGCCAGGATTGATTAATAATGTAAGTTATGTTTTAGGAAAAAGAATCTTTTGAGAGCTTATCCTAGTTGTAAGTGAAAAAAATAGAAACATTGTTTTACTGATCGAATTTCAGTCCTTTAACAGTCTTGAGTTTGGAACACGCATTACTAAAATTAGTACCTGACTCTTTGGTGCGGAACTGAAAGCAAATGTTTCAAAAACATGCAGGTCCAGAAAATGCCGCGGCTCATATCCTTTCCTCTACACAGAAGCTGACATCCAGGTTTCATCTATATTGATAAATATAGGTTTGATCATGAGCACTCAGAAATGTTAAGTTATTGAATTTTTAATATCATGGTGTTTGCATAGGTTTGCTATGGGAACTGAATTAGTACCGTGAGTCCTTAACGCCATTTCACAGCGCAGGATAGGCTATACATGGCGGCCAGCATAACTGGTGAAGGAAGAACCTGGGAAAATCCAGGTAAAAACCACCGATCCACGGGAAGTTACTATCAAGCTTCCTTACATACATTGGAAGAGCAGGAAGCTGGAACATAAGCGGACAGAGGTGCGATGGCAATAATCCGTGAAATCGAGCGCTTTAGACCACTCTGACCCCTTGGACCCATGTAACATTGTATGATAAATTGTTATTATATATTATATTCTAATAATGACTGGTAAAACTACTATTATATTTTGTCTTGTATGATAAACTACTCTTATATTGTAATGTAATATTGTGTGGTGAAGTACTATACCATATTGTACGGTAATATTGTGTGGTAAATTACTATTATATATTGTATTGAATAGTTCACATGTAAGTAAATGTACAAGTATCAACTTAAATTACGAAATTTCAACTTTAGAACAAATCTGTTTTGATAAAAATTATATTAAGCTTAAAGAAGCAGGATTCAGCGACCACTTCCGGTTATACTCAAAGGAACAGAATGTCCATAGGGCTAACCGGAAAACGACCATTGCGACATCTAAGAAAAAAGAAATGACAAGCTTTATAGACTTGTTAAAATTATCTTTTAAGTTGAAATTTGTCAAGTGCATATTCATGTGGGATGCGGTGGCTAAATTGCTTAACGTACTTGATTTTCTGTGTATAGTCTGTAAAACCTAACAATTAAAAATTACCGTTGTAATTGAAAACATTTATAATTAAAATATGTATCAAAACCCTTAGGAAGGTCAGGTATTTATTCCTCGTCCCAGTGATGAGATTGTTGCATGGTTATTCTATTTTGTTTAACACCAATTTGATATCTTCGTAAGAGTTACGGAGAAACAAATAATTCAACAAATAGACATCAAAAGCTGCTAGTAGCTCAGTCAGCAACATTAAACTTTTAATAATTGTTTTTAAAACTACCTCAGAAACATATGAGAACAACCCATTATTACAGATTATCATAAAACTCTCAGCTATCTGCATGTTTAATACTTTTAAATCTTGTTAAAGAAAAGCTTTGTCTTGAAGCGCATTGCTGAGAAATCATATCAGAACTCTCAACGGGCAATTAAACGTTGCAAGAACGTTGCTCTAAGATTGTGGCAACGTTGTCATATAAGGCTGTGGCCATGTGATTTGCTGAACTTGCTGGGGTGTTGATACAACGTTGTTTAACGTCAAAAAGTAACACTCCTACAACTTTCTAATAATATTCAAAACCTATATTGAAAAGAGAAGAATGAAAGTTTCTTGTGTTTCTGAAACCATATGCCCCATCCCTGGCAAGAAAGTTCAAAGCTTCAATTAAACAGTGCAAAAATATCAACATTACCATCTAGCTAGGAGGAGTAGAAACAAGAAGGCTGCCATTGTCACTGTATTGGATGTCAGGTCTGTACCAGTTCATTTGGGACACTACTAAACATCACCAGTCACTTGACCGTAATAGGAGTAGCGATAAGATGCCAGTGCATATAGGTGCACAAATCCCGCAAATATTGTACAAATTTGAGCACCTGGAAGGCACTGATGCGCGACAATTGTCGTAAATTAGTTCAAAGTCGCGCATATAAAAATGCATTCTGCACTGTATAGAAGTTTTGACTGTTGAGATAAATTGAATAAGAATCTAAAAATACTAAATAGTAAGGATCCTTAATTAAGAAGAGACATGCCGGTATGAACAAAGAAAACAATTCAACATATATTTTACCGTCACTTTCTTTTGATGTTGATTTTATGGAGTTTTATTAACATTAAAAATCGGAATCGTTATCCTCCACATCAAAGTCAACCTGTGTCTTTTTCTGCTCAGGCTCCTGCAAATTGAAAAAACTAACTGTAATACTTGAGCAAAGCCATATCCTCTCATCACTGCTTACATACGTAGAAGTCAAGTTAACTAGTGTAAACGTTTTCCTAAATAACGTTAACCAGGGATACATGTTAATTTTTGCACACAATTGGTTTAATTCAGGCCAGAAGACCATGTCATCATTTTGCGCAAAAGTAGATTTTATTTTTATTTTTTTATTATTATTTTATAATTCATGTCAATAAAAGTTCAAGTGGAAGCACAACACGATAAAGTTTGAAAGAATGTCATACTAAGGTTATTATTATTGATGTATGTGTTGTAAAGGAAGTATTGATGAAATAGATTAAAGGGTTTAACGATGAAAAAAGACTTAATGATATGGAGAAAAGTTAAATGAGAAATAGAAGTAACGTGTAATCATTTAAAACTGAGTTATACATAGAAAATAGAAAATATTGAAAAAGTAGTGTGGGTTTGCGTTTGTGTTTCTGTGTGTTTGAGAAGAAGCGAGAAAAACATGTGGAATACGAAAACAGATAGAGAGTACATATAGTCTCCTTATACCAAGTGAACATAATGTTGAAATTTATGCAACAATATTTATATTTATGACATATACATAAATGAATGAATTTGTGTGTGTATATGGATGAATGGTAGATAGGTATGTAAATAAACAAACAGGTAGATGTTAGTAATGTGCGAAAGTATATATGCATCTGCAATGTAGATAGGTTGGTAGACTGGTGCTTTGTGGTTAGATATAATATAGGTTTTAATAGGAAAAGTTTCGTTGATATTAATTTTGCCTGATTTCTTAGTCAATAATTTGACGTGAAGGCATTCATAAAATTGTTAACAAACTAATATGTGGCGATAATTGATGAACATCGATGATCATTATCGAGTCGTTCGTGTTCTGTGAGTCAGAGGGTATTGATACTTGGCGACAAGAAATCAATTTTAGCGTGTAATTTAATTAAAATAAAATAAAATATTGTACAGATTGTATTTATTTTATAAAAATACACAAAAAATGTTAGTACAACTTTCATGCGCAAAACCCAGGATTGACACAGACATTGGTAAGGGCGAAGTAGCAAAACAGTTTTCCGGCTTCTTTCTCCAGGTCTTCTTTACGAGAAGAAGCAACATACGAAAATAAAACAAGCAAGAAAAACAAAATCCGAGAAAAAAACTCTGACCTATTTATATGCTTGTGTGACAGAAAAAATAAACTAATAAACGAAGTGAAAAATTAAGAAAATCCGATGAAAACTATATCAAGATGTGTGTGCTATTATTTTGTGCTGAGTCAGTATAGCAACAGCTTGTAAAGCAATTAAATACAAGATGGGATGCCTAGATGAATATTTTCGGTACAGGAATCCAAACTGCTTTGGCTTAATAGAATGCTGACAAGAAACGATGGAAATCAGGAGTTGCCACAAAAAGATCCCATCTAAGACTAGAAAATCCAGTATGTACTAAAATATATTTCCGGTAAAGTCACGCATGGGATAGTTTGTAATGAAATGTGCTACGATACTGCTTCAACGAGATACTGATGATAATAATAATAATAATAATAATAATAATAATAATAATAATAATAATAATAATAATAATAATATATAAAGACTCACAGAAGTATTCACATGGGTTTAAAAAATATCGCTAATATAACGTGCAAATAAACGGATGCCTAGCTTATATATTTAGAAGGCTACATTGCAAAAGTTAAATTTGAATCACTGACAACAAATTTACCTGAGTTCTGTTTTAGAATCTGGAATCATTCTGCATCGGTGCACCTCGGGTTAGATTCAGTCAGTAGCTTCTCGATCAAATCTAAATGCCCAGTTCATCTGTAATAGTTGGCGAGTTTCGCAGTAACGTTTTGTTATTGCGAATGTGGCTATTCTTATTATTGTCCGAAGGTGGGATGATGACGTGATCTCTCCAATCCTTATGGTGTTTTGATTATCGTTATCTAGGAGATGAATGGCCACAGTGTTAATACCCGGATCAAGAAAACAATAAAATAAAATATGAAATTAATGAATGGAATAACAGTTATCTGAACAGAGATATATAAGAGAACAACACGAGCCCCCAAATGTAAAATACAACAATTTAATTAGTTACAGAAGGAAAATTAAATTGAACAAGACATTGAATGATTCTATTTCTATCAGAAATGGAGATACAAAACTTATGCGAAATTAAATTAACCGTTCTGTTATACCGACTGAACAAATTTCATCTTATAATCGAACTCAAATTCCCGGCATGTCAGCACCACATGGTTGCATTCTCTCTCTCTCTCTCTCTCTCTCTCTCTCTCTCTCTCTCTCTCTCTCTCTCTCTCTCTCTCTCTCTCTCTCTCTCTCTCTCTCTCTCTCTTGGTTGAAAAGAATTCATAACGTAGTTACACAAATGAGTGAATGGACTCCACTCCTGGTCCTAACTACATTACCTTGATAATTAGCGATTCATTGACATACATTCCCAGACATAGAAAAATCAATTCTCAGCATACATGATTCAAATCATTTAAGACAGATAATTTACTTCTCACAGTTCATATGAATGTAATGCATGAAATTCCTGTACTACATTATTTGTATAACATCCGATGGAAGTAATTCAAACAAATTCATATAATCCATGAGTCATATAACGTTTGATACAAATGTATGCAAACCTTTAACTTCTGAACTCAAGGAAAAATTAAAGTATGAACGTAAAATGAATACATTCAACAAATAATTACAAACTTATAACAATGAACATATTGTATGCACTTACTATGCAGATGAATCTCTCGCTTTCCGTGTCCTGAACATTCCGACATACGTCTCTTGGACAGTCTCACGAGAAATACTGATTATTTCCCGGAGCCAAAATTCTAGCTTGCCTTAGAAACTTAAACTGTCTAATTCCGCCAGGGAGATTTACTTAAAATCTTGAATTCCGTCTGGGAACACAGCCCTCGTTGAACTTAACCAATTAGGAATACTTTCTCTAACCGCAAAAACCTGTTAACATTCTCATCGAAGTCAGTATACTTCTCTCTAGATCACGCCATTATTAATAACTATGCTTGAAAATATCATTTTATGACACCTTTTTCAAAGGTCCAAGATTTCCCAAAATGTTTGCTCTGGCTTGTCTCAACTCTTTCATTCTTCGCTATAGTGACATATCTGTCGGTCCAATATCGAACGGACTTTGATTAAAATTCAACTCATGCCCCAAACAGAGCAGATCCCATCCCTCCCAGTCAACAATGTATTGCGAGTCTAGCCCATACGTCATATACAATGGTTACGTGTCACACTGACCACGACAGAACGTACTGCAAAATTATCTCTACAAAATTTTGCACCATTACAAATATACATTCCGTTTTTGGCGATAACGGTTTCGCCAAGATAATAGATAGCACTAATTATTTTCCATGCCTTGAACTAGGCAATATTTGTGGTGCGACAACTTAAATTCTAATTTGATGCCAAAGTCTAACTCATGTAGCTGAATATCGAATCAATTTGGTCTAGGGTAAATACCTGCAGATTAGACGTAGCGTGTATGTTCAGTTGTATGTGGAGATGGACTGGAGCAGATGTGTTTGAGTGTTGTACGTATTTTGTAATTTGGGTGGCAGCTTGTTGGCAGCCGGTGTTGTTGAGAGTCAGTAGGTTTCTTGTACAGGTCAATTTCTGTTATTTTACCAGGGTGATCGGGTACTACGAAGACCTACTTGATGACTCTGAGGTTAATTTAGTTCTAAGGTGGAATCCAGTGGCGAATGAAAATAATAACTTGAAACTGTCACCATTTTCTATCATTTTGTTCCGATGTCGTGTATGCTTCTGCAGCAGCTTCGAGTCTTATCATGCAAATATTGACATATGAAGGCACCAGTTTGGTACCCACTGCAAATCCACTGACTTGAATGAAGTGCCGATTGTTGAAAATAAATTCGTTCAACTTACGAACATTGATTAACCAAATATATATTTTAATACTGAAACATAAAAAGAATTAAGATAATTGACCTCTAAATGTTCTGTGGACATATTCATTAAAAACTACCTTGCTCTAACAGAGAAAACCATACAATCATGCTAATCAACTTAAATAGAATGAAGGCGCATTAATATTATTCTAATGGCAATTGTTCTTACGTAGCCAGCAGAATAAACACGGTTTAAAGAAATGACAACATTTTAATGCCATATATTCCATGCC
>JAECUM010036064.1:0-16269 GCA_016617855.1 Megalonaias nervosa
ATCAGACTACAGCCAGATAAAATACAATGCGAGATATTGCGTAAAGTAATTGCAGAAACTTCTATGAATGAATTTTGGACTTTATGGAGGCCTGCTGATTTGATAGTCGCCAGTAGAAAAATAGTTCGTGATGAACTACAAAAGAAATTATTTACGTTACATAAAGAAAAGTTTCCAGATCTACCCGTACCTTTGTGTTATCGCCCAGCAGATACTCGACGACAAAATATTGAAGTTGAAATACCAGGTGCCTTGGTTCCACCGAGGGTACAGAATCTTGTCTTGAATGATATCGTGTTGGTTGCTGTTGATGTTGTTGAGAACGCGTTGAACATGGATAAATCGCCATGGACGTTAGGATACGCTATAACAATTCATTCGTCGCAGGGATTAACTATAACTGATACTAGAATCTGGATTGTAGATGATCGTATTGAATGGTCGAATTTAGTCTATCTCGCCGTATCTTGAGTCAGGAGAATATCGCAACTGCGTAGGGTTATTGTAGATTACGTAATAACTGAAGAAATAACTAACAATGTCGATATCAATAAAAATTAGTCAGCTATAAACAGTGACCAAAAAAATAAACGTGATTTTGATCTTGATGCTGAATTTATTATAACACTAAAACAACTACAAAATAATCATTGCGCAAGTTGCAACTGTAATATGTCATGGCAGTGTTTTAATCCAAGACAATTTACCGTAGACAGAATTAATAGTGATCTCGCTCATACACGTGATCATGTGATGCTGACCTGTCTTGAGTGTAATCGACGTCGAGGCTCTGGACGTTTACAAAATTGAGCTTGGTGGTAATTGCGTATCCTCAGGAATTATTTGCAATTGTTCACGTACAAATCCACGTTGAGGGGCTGTAGAATCTAGTCTGTATATTGGAAGTCTACCAGTGGATCTTACCACGCTAGAAATTTTATGTGTAGTCACGCTCCAGATAGG
Source organism: Megalonaias nervosa (assembly GCA_016617855.1). Classification (NCBI taxonomy): domain Eukaryota; kingdom Metazoa; phylum Mollusca; class Bivalvia; order Unionida; family Unionidae; genus Megalonaias; species Megalonaias nervosa. The sequence continues at coordinate 964 of JAECUM010036064.1, forward strand.
ATCGGTTGCTCTTTTTTTACCACCTTCAAGTTCGCCAGGTTCATGTAAATATCTAACTGTAACATTACCTAATACTGGTTGAGAGAAAGATTCATGTCGTTGTCCGTAGCCATTGCTACGGGGTATATATATTTTTTTTGATCGCATTAGAAGGTTTCATGGAAGTTGCACGAGTAATTTCATTATTCAACGCAGCTATTACACTCGGTAATCTTGCTACCCATTCACGAGGTCTATCCTTGAGGTCAGTAGATATTTCCTTTGCATATTGGTATCCAAATAACCGCTCAGCAAGTGTTCTATGAAATCGTTCAACGATTGCCTGATCACGATGAATTTCAGTATGTCCTCGTCTGATTTTAACGTTATGCTTGTTCATCAACGATGATACTACTCCAAGAATTTCTTTACCAGGATCAACTTGTAATAACCGTGGCCATCGTAGACCACCACGTTGATAAATGCGCTCAAACGCAGATGCAACTTCAGATGCTGTCTTTGTTGATAATGGCTCCGCTTCTTTATATCTACTCGCAACATCAGCGACAGTTAACGCGTATCTATACGTGTATTGACGTCTACGTGTTTTAATGGTATCGTGTGGTAAAAACAGTATATCCGCTTGATGAACTTCATTAGGAACGCTAACATCAAAATGCGCATACTGAATTCTTTTAGGTGGACTTAGGAAGATTTGCCATATTGCCTGTCGTGCTAACCATGATGCAGCAACATCACGTGAAACTTTTGCAGCTTCGGCGAGTTTACTAATCGCTGCTTTACCTCTCCAATACCCTCTCGGGGAATAATAAACAGATTCCATTATGATAGCTATATAATTTAATTGCCAGCCCCTAGCACTAGTTTACCTTTCATAGCAGTTTTTACTAGAAAGCTAGCGAGAGATTCTCTGAGAGATTTATTAGGTATAGAATTTAACGCGTGAATCAATTTCACATCTGCGAGATGTCGTTGTTGCAAATCTTTACTTTTATACGCGACATCATGAATGTGACACGCTTGATCAATCTTATTTACTGGATACTCTCCGGGTTTTGGTTGATCTCGTTCGTCATGTCGAATATCAAGTCGAGTTCCTGGACCACAATAATTATATCCGGGTAAATGTTTCTCACCGGGGTATTTAGCCCATGGAGTTCCTGGTAATTTTCCTAACGAAGCAGCGATATCCCCACCTGTTTTTGATGAAATAAATTTATATTTCTTGGTGCCACATTTCACTCACTTACCTGTAAGTGCTCGTCTTTTATTTTTTGTTGTTATTGTCTTTAATTCAGTAGTAGGTGTAGATGCTCTGCATCGAACACAATATAGACTCATATTATTAATTATATGGATATAATTGACTTTTCAGCGACACGAAAACAAGAGCCAGTGAAACATCACCCGGCGCTACCAAATTCTATCAGAATGATTATAATAGGTCCATCTGGAAGTGGAAAGACGCAATTATTGCTCAATCTAATAATGAGATGGCTGAAGTGGGATAAATTGTATTTAATAGCGCCATCTGTAGATGATCAGCGATGTTACGAAGTACTTAAAGATTTTAATGAAAACGCAAAATTGTTGCATGAAGACAGTGAAATCATAGACTTTATTACTGATATTGATGAAGCGCCATCTGTAGATGATCTGGATGGATTCATTAATAATTTAGCAGTGTATGATGATGTTATGCTGGACAAACAATCAAATCCAGCTAGAATATTTTCTCGAGGTAGACATAAAAACACAGATGTGATTTATGTTACTCAGAGATATACACAAATTCCAAAAATAATCAGAGACAACCGCAATATTTTAGTTGTATTTAATGGAGTAGATAATTATACTCTACAGAATATTTATTATACTTGGTGTTCTGGGGACATGGACATGAACAAATTAAAAAATTTCTTTTCAAAAGCACAAGCTGCTCCCTTTGGTTTTGTAACAATAAATTTACATGATCTAAGGGCAAGATATCGTAATGGACTTGATACAATTTTTGGATAAAAACCATAGCAGCAGAGAGGCTGAATGACCAACGCGTAGTGACCAGATTGTGAAAAAATCAGAAAAAATCTGGTCAATTAGAGAAGTTTTTACTGTTGAGCCAAAAACTTTTTTTTCAGCCTTCGTAGGAACCTTTAGATTTCAAAAATAAAGTCTCTAGCAAAGTGGTCTGTTCACTCTCTCTGCTGCTACAGTTGTAACATTGAAGAATGAGTTTGTTTGCCGGTAAAAGAGTTGCTCCTCTTTTCGATACGGAATTTTGTTATCTTAAGTACGTTTACTATTGGTATTAAAGCCATTATGATAGGGAGACGTTAATGTACGATATAGAAAAAAATTGATTCAGGATAATGTAAAGCTGAAATCTGAAAACCTTACATGTTTCTAAAGGTGAGGATAAAATAAAATAACACATATGCTAAAGTCATATCATGCAAGCACTACACTAAAAAATGTATAATATGCAAGTAATTTACTAAAACAATGCATAACATGCAAGTACTGTACTAAAACAGTGCATATTATGCAAGCACTGTACTAAAACAATGTATAATATGCAAGTACTATACTAATACAGTGAATATTATGCACGTACTGTACTAAAACAATTTATATTTTGCAAGTACTTCACTAAAACAATGTATAATATTCAAGCACCGTACCAGAACAATGTTAATATGCAAGTATTGTACCAAAACAACGTATAATATGCAAGTAATATAAAAAATTATATAATACGCAAGCATTGTACCAAAACAATGTATAATATTCAAGTAATATAAAAAATTGTATAATATGCAAGCACCGTACTAAAACAATGTATAATAAGCAAGCACTGTACTAAAACAATGTATAATAAACAAGCACTGTACCAAATCAATGTATAAGCAAGCACTGTACCTAAACAATGTATAATAAGCAAGCAGTGTACTAACACATTGTATAATATGCAAGCACTGTACTAAAACAATCTATAATATGCAAGCAGTGTACTAAAACATTGTATAATAAGCAAGCACTGTACTAAAACAATGTATAATAAACAAGCACTGTACCAAATCAATGTATAATAAGCAATCATTGTACCAAAATGTATAATAAACAAGCAACGTACTAAAACAATGTATAATATGCAAGCACTGTACTAAAACAATGTATCCTATGCAAGCACCATACCAAAACAATGCATAATAAGCAAGCACTTTAACAAAATAATCTATAATATTAATAAGCAAGCAGTGTACTAAAACATTGTATAATATGCAAGCACTGTACTAAAACAATGTATAATAAGCAAGCAGTCTACTAAAATAACATTGTATAATATGCAAGCACTGTCCCAAAACAATGTATGATATGCAAGCACTGTACTAAAACAATGTATAATATCCAAGCACCATACTAAAACAATGCATAATATGCAAGCACTGTACTAACACAATGTATAACATGCAAGCAACGTACCAAAACAATGTATAATAAGCAAGCACTGTACTAAAACAATGTATAATATGCAAGCACTGTACTAACACAATGTATAACATGCAAGCTACGTACCAAAACAATGTATAATAAGCAAGCACTGTACTAAAACAATTTATAATAAACAAGCATTGTAGCAAATCAATGTATAATAAGCACGAACTGTACCAAAACAATGTATAATATGCAAGCACTGTAATAAAACAATGTATGACAAGCAAGCAGTCTACTAAAATAACATTGTGTAATATGCAATCACTGTACCAAAACAATGTATAATATGCAAGCAGTGTACTTAAGTATTGTATAATAAGCAAGCACTGTACTAAAACAATGCATAATAAACAAGCACTGTAGCAAATCAATGTATAATAAGCAAGCACTGTACCAAAACAATGCATACTAAGCAAGGAACGTACTAAAGCAATGTATAATATGCAAGCACCGTACTAAAACAATGATTAATATGCAAGCACTGTACTAAAATAATGTATAATAAGCAAGCAACGTACTAAAACAATGTATAATATGCAAGCACCGTACTAAAATAAGGTATAATAATCAAGCACTGTACTAAAACATTGCATAATAAGCAAGCACAATAAACTACTAGTTAGTCTCAGCAAAGCAAAGAGAACTAACTTGATATGACATATACAAACGAGTTACGATATGGTATGAGACGTATCCCGTTATAAAACCAAAGTGTTTAATTAGTCTAATATTCTCACAAAGTGTTTAATTAGTCTAATCTTCTCCCAAAGTGTTTAATAATTTAAACTTCTCACAAAGTTTTTATAATCTTATATATTGTCATAAGAAATTTAAACAGCGACTGTTCTCCAAATAGATTTCTTTTAAAGGAAGATTCCACGATGATATTCGATTGTAACAAGATAACCGGGTTGGGGTGGGATTATAACGAAGAACACTAATGATGAAAAAAAAACAACTTTTATTTATGAATGATACAATGAAAAAGACTGATTGATCCGTGCGCCAACAAAATCGAAATATTGGATATTTAACAAAATATGCACGAACCTGATAATGTATTGTAATTTAAATGAAATGTGAACTGATATGCAAGAAAAAATATTAAATAGTAAAAAGATACAATGATTAATGATTCAAAGTTATTCAACACAAACAATTGTTACAAGTCTAAGCTCTTGAAATAAGTAACAGAAAAGAGTGAAGACAACAAGCTTTGTGAAATTTAAAAAAAAAATTATTTCCATTGAATACAAAGTGAAGAATAAGAAAAAAGAACTTACGGTACTGCGAATTAATCCAAAAATAACCCAAGAATTAAAGACACAAGTCCTAGTAATAGAAAGTCCTGAATAAAATTCAGTTCATGTCCCAAAGAGATTTAAAATTGAAGGCGATGACGTGTCTGTTATGGCCTGCGTCGTAATGATGTGTCAACAGTCTCTTGTTGAATCACATACATATTATTCCAGGTTTGAATTCAGTATAAATTCCAAATATTGTCTTATCCAAGAATTTTTTTCAGAGCACTTTTGTATTTCCAGAGAAAATAATAACTTGAAATAAATAATTTGAAGAAAGTAATATTTAGCCCAAACTGGACACAACATAATACAATTTAAAGTGCCAGATGTTAAAGAACAACTGGAAAAATTCTGACAGTCACAAGATAATATAGTTCTCTGTTTGACCTCAGGTCACAAATTAGTATTTTCTAGAAACGACCATTACATAATGGAAAATAACATTCTAGCATGATTTAATGAGCCATAATAAACTATAAAATTCTAACCCTGACCCAAATCGACATGTTTACCTGAACAATAATTTGGTCAATTAACTCATACCCATAGAGGAAAATTAAGCTATTATTAGTTGTTTGAAGCAATGAAATAAAAAATAGAAAAAAAGCCAATCTGGTCAAACAGAACTGAACTCAATTTTGGACAAGGTCAAGTCCAGTAAACAATGTTACATTACAATAGCATGTCATACAATAATTTTTTTTAAAACTAACAGACAAACAATTAAATTAAATATACATAACACTTCCCCTCATAAGGAAAAAGAAAGATTTGTACAATACAGCTTTCTTTTTACTACAAATCAAATATGTATGTATTAAAAAATTACAAGATGAAATCGTATGAATGACACAAAGTATACATGAAACAGCATATTTCTATACACGGGAAAATGCATCTGCTATTAAATTGTCTTTACCTTTAATGTGCCTGATGTCAATATTATATTCATGTAACAACAAACTCTACCTTAATAATCTCTGAATTTTGTTTTTCATCTTGCCGATGAAAGTAAGGGGGTTGTGATCACTAAACACAATAATCGGAGAAGGAACTGAACTAATGTAAACTTGAAAATGTTGTAGTGCCAATATCAAAGTCAAATATTCCTTCTCAATTGTGGAATAATTTCTCTGGTACATATTTAATTTCTTAGGAAAATAGCACACTGGATGATCAACACCATTTTTATCTTTTTGAATCAATACTGCTCCAAACCCAACATCACTCGCATCAACAGACAGTTTAAATGATTGGCTGAAATTTGGAGCTGTAAGAACTGGTGTACTCTTAAGTATGAGCTTTAACTTATCAAAAGCCTCCTGACATTTTTCAGTCCAATGAAACTTGGTTTTCTTGCTCAATAAATTTGTCAGTGGTTCAGCAATTATGGAATAATTGGAACAAAATTTCCGATAGTATCCAGTCGTACCCAAAAATCGCATCAGATGCTTTTTACTGATAGGTACAGGGAATTCAGAGATAGCATTGACCTTAGCGTCTATAGGTTTCACTTGTGCGTGTCCCACAATATGTCGTAGAAATGTTACACAGGTACGGCAAAACTAACTTTTGGATAAATTGATTGTCAAACTTGCATTAGTGAGTCTGTCAAAGATTTTCTGAATTCTCCCTAAATGTTCTTTCCAGGTGTCGTTGTAGATGATGACATCATCGATGCAAGCATCACAATTATCTAGACCAGATGTAATCATGTTCGTTAAACGTTGAAAAGTACTAGGCGAAACTTTCATCCCTAACGGCATTACTTTATATTGACAAAGTTCATATGGAGTCACGAATGCCGAAATGTCCTTTGCCCTATCCGTCAGTGGAATGTGCCAAAATACTTTCAGAAGGTCAGGTTTTGGTGACATACTTTGCATTTCCAATTTTATCAATGCAGTCATCGATTCTGGGTAGTGGAAATGAATCTGTTTTAGTCACACTGTTCACCTTCCTATAATCAGTGCACATGCGGAAAGTATTATCTGGTTTCGGAACAAGTATACATGGTGAGCTCCAATCACTTTTACTGGACTTTATGAAATCATTTTCCAGATACTGAATTTCTTTTTTCAAACATTCCTGTTTGAGAGGGTTCATCCTGTACGGGTGTTGTTTCACAAGTATGGAATTTACAATTTCAACGTCATGGAAGATTTTGTTTGTTCTTGTAGAAACGTCTGGAAATAAGTGCTCATATTCAAGTAATAACTGTTTTAGTTCATTCTTTTCTTGTTGTTGCAAATGTGAAAGTTTCTGGTCCAGATTATTCATAATTTCCGAATTCCGAAGATTTTTCACTCCAAAATCAATAGTGTCCGACTGCATTCCTTCGCTTAAATCCTCAATGAGTTGGACAGGTAGAACTAAATTAATTGCATGATTAACCTGGCTATTTCTCTCAACATACTTGTACTCTTTTTAATTTATTTACATCACAGGAGTACTATTATTATAATTTAACTCACTCATTTTCTTCTTAACTTTGTAAGGGCCGTAATACCTAATCTGAAGAAAATTTTGATGAATGAACAAAAAAGAAAGAATTCTATCACTAGACTCAAAGGTTCTCTCTGTTATAGTTCTGTCAAACCATAATTTCACTTTTGACTTGAATAGCTGGAAAATTCCAGACATATAATTTGATCCTTGATCAGATTGGACACATTTGGGAAGGCCAAATTGAGTAAAAATACGTTATCAAAGCTTTTACTATTGTTTTAGTTTTAATATTCCTCAAAGGAATTGCCTCTGGGAATCTTGTTGTCGCACACATTATGGTCAACAAGTATTGGTTGCCTGACTTGGTCTTAGGTAAGGGACCAACACAGTCTACCATTATTCTGCTAAATGGTTCGTCAAATGCAGGAATAGGTTGCAGATTAGCATTAGGTATCTTCTGATTGGGTTTTCCTACCATTTGACAATTATAACAAGATCAGCAGTATTTACAAACATCACTTTTGATTTTTGGCCAATACAAATGATTCAAGATCTTGTGATAAGTCGTATTAATCCCCAAATGAGCAGCCAAAGGAGTTTCATGGGCCAGACTAAGAATTTCCTGTCTATACGTTTTTTGGAACTACAATTTGATAGTTCACTGACTAATCGTCACCAACAGGTACCTCGGCAAGTCTCCATATTCTCATAAGAATTCCATTTGTAATGAAATAACAAACAGGTACTTCCGTGGCTTCAGTTTCACTAATGGCCCTCTGAAACAAACAGGAGATCTCAGGATCTTTTTCCTGCTCGAAGACAAGTGATAGTCGTTTGTCACACTGATTAGAATAAAGTGAATGAGTATTTAAAAGAGGATCACTGTGATCAATACCTTTTGATTGATCCAAACAAGGAGTGAAGTGACATCATCAAAAGCCAGACCAATACATGTGTCAGCTAAAGGAATACTTTCCTTATCAACATGATTCTCTAGAGTTTTCTTTGTCGTAGCTCTAGTAACTGCACAAGCTGTGTGTAAATCAGGGAATTCTTTATCAATAGGATCGACTTTCTGATCCAAGCAAGACTTGTCAGTTACAAGTGGATTAACCACGACCTTATCTCCAGCTAGGTCGTTGCCTAGTAAAAAATGAATGCCCTGAACGGGTAAAGAAGACAGTATTCCGACTGTCACAGATCCTGAGACTAAGTCTGATGACAAATTTACAGAATGGAGAGGAACATTAACAAAGCCGCACTCTACTTCCTGAATAAGAACACTCATTAGAAAAAGACTTCTCAGAAAAAGACAAAGTACCTGATAATAAAAGACTCTGAGAAGCTCCCGTGTCCCTTAAAATTTTAATAGGGATAGGACTGACTGAATCACCCAAGAGTGATATAGAACCCTTCGACATAAATTGTTCATAACTCACCATAATAAAATCAGACTGGGGTTTATTAGAACCAACAAGCGTATTGTTTTCAATATATGAGCGTGACCTTGACCTCTTAGAAATAAGAGCATTTGGAATAGGTCTGTCTTGATTCTGATGCCTATATTTCAATTTGAAGGAATCAGAAATAACGTGTCCTTTCTTCTTGCAATAGGTACATGTAGGAAGAGATAAGGATTTCTGATCAAGCTTATCAGAAACTTGATTTCTAAAAGTTGTGCCAGATTGAAATTTAGAAGGGCTCTTATTAGGCTGAAATACCTTTTTACCAGAAGACTGATGAGTGGAAGACTTGCTTACAAAAGAAACTTTATGAGCTAAAGAATACTCGTCAACAGTACGAGCAGCATTTTCCCAGGTTTCGACCTTATGGTCATCAAGATAAATCTTAATGTCATTATGAACACAATTCTTGAACTCTTCAAGTAATACGAGTTGTCTGAGAGTTTGGTAATCTTGATCGACTTTATTGGCTAAGCACCACCTATCAAATAACTGCTCCTTCTCTCCTTTAAATTTTACTTGAATTTGTCCAGCTTCTTTTTTATAGTTCCTGAATTTGTGCCGATATGCCTCAGGGACTAACTCATAACCCTTTAAGATGCATTCCTTCACCAGATCATAGCCAGCACTTTGTTCTACTGATAGGGAAGCATGGATATCTCGGTCTTTGCCAAAAAGTACACTCCGTAATAATAAAGTCCAATGCACCCTTGGCCATTTCGAATTTTCGGCAATTTTTTTCAAAATGAGGAAAATATTTTCCTACTTCTTTTCCTCTAAAAGTGGGCACTAACCTAATTCTTAGTAACATCAAAACTTGAATTTGTATGTGACGTGGGGATCGTGCTTTTCACTTGCCAGCTCTAATTATCTTAATCTAAATTGATATTCCCTTTCTTCCTTTCCTTTTTGCATTTGCATTTGCGTTTGCATATGTGTCTTTCCTCTTTCTCCAACAGCATTTTCCTCTCTCGTTCCTCCTTATCTAATTGCATTTGCTTCTCCTCTTTCTCCAACTGCATTCTCCTCTCTCTTTCTCCTTATCTAATTGCATGTAATGGAATAAAAAAAATTTAAAACTAACAGACAAACAATTAAATTAAATATACATAACACAATGGAGAAATGATTCACATAAACATTGAGAATTTCCATACAAATAGTAATAAATCATATAGTTCACTCAGTTAGTGATGTATGATCTGTTTCACTCAACTAATGCCATATGGTGTGTTTCACTCACTTAATGCAATATGACGGGTTTCCACTCAGATAGTGAAAAAAGAATGGTGGGTTTTCACTCAGATAGTGAAATATGATGAGTTTTCACTCAGTGAAATATGATATGAAACATTGGGACATATATCTTGCGGAGTCGAACACAAATCTAAAAGGTCTTCTCAGCCCCAACGCTCTATCGAATGGTTGAGGAGCCACCACGAACGGTCTGCACTCCTGGTCTGCCTAAAGATCGATAAAATCTCTTGTTCTCTGCAGACCCGTTCGTCCAGTAGCCTTGGTTCTTCACCACGTGATCACCTTCATCTTCTTCCGGGCCATCGTAACCCCCGACAGCATTACACTGGGTATAACACAACCCAAATTAGCACCACGGCTAAACAATATCTACGATACGGTGCATTTACAGAGATACAGCATAATTATCACTCCGTCCCTTCTTCACTCCTTCGGCACTAAACTCAGCATTCACCAGTCACCATTCACCAGTCACCGACCATCAATCAATCAATCACCAATCAGTCAGCTCTACAGCTGGAGATCGCGCTTCATAAAGTGGACTGCTCACTGATAAGACTCTTCGTAATGTGCTCCTTGCTTCAACGATGAGGTAATTTATATACAGGCCATGTAGCTATACACTGCCTGTGCGCTCAAGGTATATCGGTTTTCACATCGTAAGCACTTTGCTCGTGCAGCATGGGATGAACCGAACTTACCCTTTCGAAATAATATACGATATACATAAACCACCCTCGGGTAACGCTGTGCACAGAAACGAAATCCAAGTACATGCATTTAATCCAAATAATAAACAAACGATAGGTATATACAATTCTGTGACATCGAGTAATAGCAATTTTACATCTAACAAATATCTCTGACATGAAGGCAAAGATGCGCATGAATGTGAAGAAATACATGGTACTCTATTTCGACGTGCATTCACATTTTTGTATTTCTATTTAAAATATGTATCTTAACTGAAACAGAAGCGATGAAAAATGTTTGTAATAAATACAACCTGCAGGATGCTTAAGATCTATTTTTTTTTTCTGTTCAAACACAATATATAAATTTGATTTTTTGGTTGCTATGCACCTCAATCGTTCATTTATTTGAGACACCAATATCGTCTTATAGGGCAATACAAAGGAGAAATATATTAGAATCTTAGTTTTTTGTCGCTTGGCAACAAAATTATATGTTAAAAACAACGCTCAAGGGCTTTATCGTCTGGGGAGATACTCATATGTCAATAATCACGCTGTAGAGTATTGTCGCCTGGCGACATACTCATATTTTAAAAAAAAATACTCTAGGGCGTTCCTGCATGTCTAACGAAGCGACTAACGGAGTAATGGAGAATCTCCAAATCTATTGTCTCGCATTGGATAGTTTTAATGGATAGGTGTAGTTGTGGAGATAAATGTGCATTAGTAAACAGAACGGGTCAAGCCCTTTCTAACATATACGTGGGGCAAATGTTGATCATAAACGAACCAATAGTAGGAATATTCAGCTTCCGGTAGGTGATGTTGCCTTGCATCTACAGTTATTAAAAATTTTAGACTTACTTGTTCCTTAAAATGAAATAACACAATATACTATCCCTATAACTGAACCAATTGTTCCTTCTTATACTGACAATAATACAAAACTTGAGAGAGTTTAAAATCCAGCTGATAAATTGTGTAGATTCTAATCTTTATGTGGATGAATTTGGCGAATTATGATATGCCTTGCAATTAATGGCTCGACGTTTGGATTGATTTCGGAAACCCTATCAGCTTTGGGGTTCTTTTTTCTTCTCGTGAATCTATTACAAGTTTATGGTAACCAATACTTACAGCACCTGTAGGCATAACACCACATTGATTAACTCATTCTACCCGACCAACACACTTAAGGCCGGAAACAGCTATTTTGAATGCAGTTGGCGAGGAGACAGAAAATATGGTAGTAACCAGAACACTTGCTGACATGTGACACTTCGTTCTACTGAATTTAAGGTGTAGGGTTACCAAACATTATTATTATGGTTATGTAAAGTTAATTTAACTCTGGATTGTCATGATATTATGCCATCGATTTCTTTCCTTTATGGTAGCATTTCACGATTGAATCTCTTGTCGAGACCATGAGCGAGGTCTGACGGAATTACACACATCTAAGCAAATATTGACAATTTTATCGATGTTATGTGTATATTGTGTCCCATGTGTTTTCCTAAGGAAACAAAAATTCAACGTGTTTCTTTAGTGTGGATGTAAATCGATTGGCACTAATGAAGTAATAACTAAGCATATTATTGGGTTTGATTGCATTTTAGGAAGAGGACACCAGAATTTTAAAAAAATGTGCGCAAATAGCAGAGAGCTAGCATAAAATGGCGCCATATATCGAACTATACACCAAGCATTGTGCTTCTTTCATCCATCTATATTGTCTTTGAGAGTAGAGTGAGCCAAGCTGTTTGCATTCATGTATTTCTTTGACATTGATAGTAATTGAAGAGAAAGAACACCCACCCCACCCCCATCTCCCCATCCCCCACCCCCACACAGATACTGGGGAAGAGGTATGTTTGAGATTTGAAAACACTCGTAGTATCCGTCCGTCATGTAAATAGGTGATTATATTTCTCCCACTGACGCTAATGAATGGAATTATATTGTTCATATAACCATACAAAAGATTTGTATATATTAAGACACGTCATGCATGCTGCGTCGTTTGAAATGTGGGAATAGAACACGTTCTGACAGCAGTTGAAAAAGACCCAAACAGCACGAGATTCAAACGCAAATCACTTGTTGAAACTTAATCATGCCACAAAAAGCCCTAGTAGTTTGGAATGAATAATATCACCCATCTTTGAAAAAAATAGCGATTATGGTAGGGATAAAGATAGCTATGATGGCAGGGATAACAATACCGATGATGGCAGGGATAAAGCTAGCGATGATGGGAGGGATAATGATAGCGATAATGGCAGGGATAACAATAGCAGCGATGGCATGGATACAATTAATGTGAGATAGTCGTCTGAGTGAACAGGACAGCCATGTTGTTTGTCTCTTCGAAGTAGCTTGACCACCATCTGAATCTTTGGCCCAAACGTGAATGAAATTTGATCAAAGTAAACGCTTTTGATTGATTCTATATTTGTATTACCACACAACCGCAATGTCACCAATCTGGCTGAAGTTGAAACGTGTTTCCGGTGGTACTTGTCATAATAAATCCAAGGGTTCATAGGGTTCGGCGCTGAGACGACACATGAAGTGCACTTTAACATGAAATACCACTCTGCTTTATAAGCTAGACTGGATTCTTGTAATGGATATAAGGGCACTTTTAACGCATTATTGGCTACATCATGACGAGGAAATATGAGCTACGTGCCTTTCCCAAAGACATACGGAGGCAGCCTACCCGGGTTGGCCTGGACGGGTATAGAACTCGCCACTTTTGGATTTCGAGTATGAAATTCTACCAACTGCGTTATTGCTGTTTCATGTTAGCTTGCTTTTGATTATGTTACATATACTTGAATTAAAGTTTTGCATGCTTAAATTTAAATATTAGATTCTTCCTAAGCTATATGTAATAGGTTCAACTCATCATTTCTCAACCTCGCAAACCTTCATTGGCTGGATTGTAGGAATATACCGAATGGGGTTCAGGCTGAAGACAGTGACCCTTTGGACCTACTGGAATTGAGGCCTTTGACTCTCTTGACTGACTGGTATTGAGGACACAGACGCTCTGGATCGACTGGGATTGAGGGTATTGACTCTGGACCAAATGTGGTTGACGATACAGAACCTCTAGACCGACTGAGTTTGAGGACACTGACCTTCTGGACTGACTGGGGTTGAGGACACTGACCTTCTGGACTGACTAGGGATAAGGACACCGACCCTCTGGACTGGCTAGGGATGAGGACACTGACCCTCTGGACCTATTGGGATTCAGGATATTGCCCTTCTGAACCGAATGTAATTGAGGACACTGACCCTCTGGACCGATTGGGGTTAAGGACACTGAGCGTCTGTAACAATTATCGTCATAGTAATGTAGTAATACCATCAATTATTATTTCTTGTTTACTGACCTAAAATCATCGCTGATTAATCTGATCTTCTGAGGTTGGTCTAGGAAATAAAGTCAATTAGAAAAACAGTCACTCAATCCAGATGAGTGTTTTAAAGTCTTGTTCATCGGGAAACACATGCCCATAATCTACCGCCGATTTATCATGACAAAAGCTCTTTGCGTCCTAATATAAATCTTGATAAATGTTCAGAATCATCTACAATTATGTTATGAAATGTCGCTGTATTTAAAGATTTTTAGTGTGTATTGTCTTTTATTTCGTGAAGCATGTGTTTAATATTCTAAGAACAGTAGCAGAAAATGTTGAGAATATTGATTGGTAGATGAAATTCAGGAAGGTGTATCACAAATCCAGAAAGAAAGAGAAAGAGGGTCACGTGTCAAAGATGATATTTAAGAGGTATATCACAAATCCAGAAAGAAAGAGAAAGATGGTCCCATGTCAAAGATGAAATGACGGAAAAGAGGAATAAGAATATAATCCATTCTTTGATGTAATAAAGAAGATATCATCCATGTCATAAAGAAGATATCATCCATGTAATAAAGAATATATCATCCATGTCATAAAGAAGATATCATCCATATAAATAAAGAAGATATCGTCCATGTCATAAAGAAGATATTATCCGTGTCATAAAGAAGATATCATCCATATAAGAAAACTAAGTGTTCTCCGTAAGCACATATACAAATAATGCAATGGTTAATATGTTTAGGTAGAGGAGAATAACAGTTACCATAACATTCGCACAGTGTTTAAATATCACTTTCACGCAGTGTTTAAATATCATGTTCTCACAGTGTTTAAATATCATGTTCTCACAGTGTTTAAATATCATGTTCGCACATTGTTTAAATATTACTTTCGCACAGGGTTTAAATATCACGTTTGTACAGTGTTTAAATATCAAGTTCGAACAGTGTTTAAACTTCCTGCAGAATTATTCAGAAGAAATATGCAACCCGTGTCTCAGTCTTTATACGGATGGGAATTCATAATGCATAGTTAAATAAATATCACATTATTTCAATGACATACACTTTACACCGTGCAGGTGTTTTTTCTTTGTGATAAGCATAAGTTTGGAAGTATTTAAATGGTTTGGCTCATGCGTATGTACACTTATTATTACACCACCAGCATATTCTTTATTTTCAACAATTTGATTGACAATTTACACATGTTGCATTGGTATCCGACAAGTTACAACAATTTCTCAAGAGTTGCCTAC